>CM022759.1:16888786-17121286 GCA_012411365.1 Ameiurus melas | reverse complement strand
TTATACCACCCGCCCTGTCCTAAATGTATGTGTATAAAAGAAGGGTCTCCAGTGTCATTTTTGTTTCATTTTCCTATGCACAGATTAATATAGCACCTACATTGTGTAATATCTTTGTATTATAGTGATATTCTACTCAATTAATTTTTCTAATTAATAAATTAATGTAGAGCATTAATGTACAGGATGATATTAGAAGTAGTGTGATAGTTTCTTAATCAGAGTTAAGCACTGTTGTATTCTCCTTTACAGTACAGCACAATAATTCTTAAGGTAAGTAAATTAAACTATACATAATTTTATTTGTTTGTTTGTTTGTTTGTTTACTTTGTGACATTGTTGTTCACTTTTAATATTTGTACACATTGGTTAGTGACGCTATTGTTTTTCTGAAATATACAGGATTATTATCGTAACACAATTGGTCAGTGGACGAATGTGTCCTCGACAGGCCTGATACTGCAGCTTTCACATGAGCTCAATGCTGAGGCTCCACAAGGCCATTATTCATTAGCTGCTAACATTGAAAATAGGTTTATCACACACCTTTTTAAAGTGCAAAAGTATGGTAAGTTACACTACTAGTAGAGTACCTTTTTCTGTTGATACAGACTGACATAATTTACTGTAATAAGTAATATATTTGGCTTTTAGTTTTACCCAAGTTTGAGATTACAGTAAAAACACCAGATAAACACAACATTGGTGAGAAGGAACTGAAGCTGGAGGTTTGTGGAAAGTGAGTGACAATTTTATGAGAAAACCACTAAAATCAAGTTTTAACCTTTACATTCTTAATTCCTTTGCTTACTTAAATGTAAACATTTATCTCATTAAAAAGACGTTGAAGAACAACATAGCACTGACAGACATTTGAATATCCAGGATACACCAGTAAAGCCTATAAATGGTTTTTTTTTCATTCATAAATAAAACACAAATTCAAATCAACATTCATTGCTTGTGCATTTTAAGGTACACTTACGGACAGCCAGTACCTGGCACAGCACTGGTGCAAGTGTGTCGTAAATTTAGGCAGAATTATGTTCATCATGAGGATGCTCCCTTTATTTCACCATGCCTGGTTGAAACAGTGGAGGTCCGTAAGTAACGCTATATCAAAAGACATAATATATTTTGTCTGAAATAGATCTCACCTGCATTTGAACATTTGGTTATCCTCATAGATAAGTCAGACTGGTTGTGCACTCCTTATACTGAATGCATCAACTTTCACGAGTTCTGAATTTGAAGATAATTTTGATCAGAATCTTAATGCTACTGTTACACTGACAGAGGAAGGAACAGGTGAGTCAGTAACAGATCTGAACAAAGCCAACTAAACTTAAAGATTAAAATAAGTTAAAGTGTAAAAATACTTTGTAATTTTTTTTACAGTTTATATAAAAATTTTAGAATCTCTGATACTTTAATAATAAATTCAATATTGCATTTTTTTTTTTTTTTAGATTTCTCCTTGGTAAAATCTGTCATCATAGAACTCATTTACCAAATCGGTCAAGTGGAATTTGTGGATTTACCAAAAACCTTTGAACGGGAGAGAGATATAGAAGGAAAAGTAAGATTTTATTACTTTTAAATTTTCATTGGTCCACTGATATTGCTTTTGTATTTGTGATGATTTACATCAGTTTTTGACAGTTTTGATTAAACTGACAGCATTTCCCTGATCAACAGATTAAAGTTACAACCTTCAGTGGAACACCAATTCCTAACATGAAGGTTTACCTTTCGGAAGGTCAGTGGTGGTCTCAGAAGAAACTACTCAATCTCACTACAGATAGTAATGGATTGGCAAACTTCTCAGTTGCTTCACCTGAACATCCTACAACAGAGATAGCATTGCATGTATGGTATAACGACCTAACACTCACAAAATTTTGAAGTAATTTCAATAGATCTTAAAAACAAATGTTCCTGTTTCATTCTTATCTAGGCAAGTGTCTACTATCCTACAGACAAAAGACCATTCTTTACCAATGCTAATGCACATATACATCTCTTCCAACCTGCCACACCTTACAGTCCAGTGTTCAGTGAATTGTCAATAGAGAGCTCAGAGGAACCATTTAAGTGTGGTGCTGAAATTCCCATAACCATTACTTACTATATTGTTGGGGAAACTACTGAAAGTTACAGTATTGATCTTATATACACGGTAAGTATATGCAGTAAAATTGTAGATGCAGTAAAACCTGCATTACCTACATTCCAGCAGCGTAAATGAAATGCACCTGACAAGGATTACCCTATTATCCATATTTGGCCTCTGCAATCCAGGTATTATCTAAAGGAGTCATAGTCCATCATGGGCATGAGGAAGTTGAAGTGGAAGAGTCTACAGATGTCAGAAAAGGAAAAATCTCATTTAAACTAGCTGTTGTTCCTGAGCTGGCTCCTGTAGTGCAGGTTGTGGTGTACTCTGTCCTGCCCAGTGAAAATGTCATCGCTGCTAACAAGAAATTTGATGTGGAAAAATGTTTCAGGAATAAGGTAATGTTAGCACCTTCAGGCTTTGTGTTGTTGTTGTTGTTGTTTTTAAATGTTCACTGGTTATTGAGTTACTTAATTTTTTTTCTAATCTGATTTCTGCTTGACATAAAAGTGAAACATATGTAAACTTTTTGTTCTTTTGTGGCCTCCAGGTTTCGCTACAGTTCTCTCCCTCTAAAGCAGTTCCAGGTGAGAAGAACACTCTCGAGCTCTCGGCTCATCCTGGTTCACTGTGTGGCCTCAGTGCTGTGGATCAGAGTGTGTTCATTTTGGAGTCTGGAGGTCGCCTAAATATAGACAAGGTGATGTTAAGATTTACTGAACCTTTTGCACATACAAGTGCTTGAATTTTGCGCCTGTTTTAAAATCTAGTGCCCTCTACATGTGCTAAATAGAATCAATTAATTGTATTTTTTATTCTTGTCTGATACAAAAATTTTATCATAACATGAATGTAAGTTTCAAAATGTTTAAATAACATTTACATTTAATGTTGTAAAATGGTCAGGAGTATTGTATTAATATAAATTAAAAATAAATTAAAATTATATATATATTTAAGATAAAAAAAAATTATTGCATGACATTTATACCATCTTGGTACATAAAATTTGTCTCTTTTTTGAAATGTTTTTGAAGTAATTGTTGCTGAGGCACATTAATTTTCAATAACTGGGCAGACCAGTCATTGCATTGCTATTGTATAATGTTGGTGGTTCTTTGGACCTTTGGCAGTCTAATATTAAATTCATGAACTGATGCGAGTGCAGGCAGCAGGTGTCAAAAACCAGGCAGGAAAAGCAGCCTTAGGATAACCACTAATCAGGCACACAAGGAAATCGCAGCTCAGAAATAAGGGTATAAATCATGCAACACTTTATCAAAACAGTAGACAAAGAAAACCAAACATTTTGGCCAAATGAACCCAAATGGCCTTGATGACAATTTTTAATCAATATTTAGGACAATTGTTACATTTAAACATTCAAATATTTTATTATGTTAGTAACATAAATGAATAAAAACCAAATAAATATTTATTGCATTGGCTTACCATTTTAATGGGAAGTCTGAGCTTACAAGGGTGAGCTTACTTGACCCAGGAGGTGTGTTTGAAACGGTGTATTTCTTTACATAAGAAATAAAATAGGACATTAGGTGGTGTTAGCAATGTAATCCATGCCGGGGTGGTGTGATACAGCTCAATGTGATGAACAGTGGCCTTGAGAGACTTCAGAGAAAACCTGAAGGCTACAGTCATAGTCTTCAGTTATTGTATTAGAATAGTAGCAACTATAGTAATGTGTTTTATTGCCATTTATTGCATATAAAGTTAAAGGAAGTTCTTTATAAAGCTCATTTATGTTAATGTAATTATATGCAAATGTCATTTTTGGGTGTTTTGAAATGCACTTTATATAATCTTATAATAATGACAAACTATGTCTCCCATAGATATTTAATTTGTTGCCAGAGAGAGTATCAGATTACCCCTATGGGGTTGAAGATAATGTGGAGTGCTTGCATGTTAGACCTCGACGATATACACAGGTTGACCATGCTTACAATACATTAAAGGTAAGTGATTGATTGGATACATAACTGATTACTGAAATGTGTGTGTATGAAATGTTATCAAAGTAGACCACATATCTACAATGTAAAATCAATCATAACGAAATATTATTTACAAAATGTGGCTTTAGATTTTCTTTGTATAGAGCCTATTCTACCCCTGACATGATATACAGTAACTGGGTGATCTGGGGTACCTGCTGATCATTTTATGGTATTTTCTAATCCTGAGTGACAGTGATGTATTTGGTGATTGATTAAGGGTGCTGGTGGTGTGTGTGTGTGGGGGGGGATTCATCCATTGGTTTTGCAAGTTTACATTTTACATATAGAGTCAGGTCCATTAATATTCTTAAATATCTGGACAATATCTGGACATGTTATTGTTATTTCAGCTGTTTACCACAGTTCATTGGAGTTGAAATTAAATCATGAATATGAGCTCAATGTTTAGCCTTTTTAGCTTTAATTTGAGGGTATTTACATCCAAAATCAGGTAAGCAGTGCAGGCATTACACTTTTTATATGTGGTCCCTCCCTTTTGTGAGAGGCCAAAAGTAATTGGATAATTTGCTGATCAGCTGCTCCGTGGCCAGGTACGTGTTATTACCTCATTATATCACTTATAAGAAAGCAAATAGATGGTCTAGGATCTCAAGTATTGCATTTGCATTTGGAGTCTCTGGAGTTTCTGTTAACTCACAATATGAAGTCAGTAAAGCAAGCCATCATTAGGCTGAAAAATCAAAAGAAACTGATCAGACAGATAGCAAAACATTAGGTGTGGCATTGCACACTTGAAATATTTAACCCTGGGTCATTCTAAATCCTGGTTAAACAGAATCCTGGGTTAACTTGCTTCAAGTTTCATACTGATCATACTTTACCCAAAGTTAACAATTAATCCTGGGTATTCATGACATTTCACACTATAGATTTCTAAACCCTGGGTTAGATCTCCTATTTGCACATAATATGAGGCAAGTGCTGTTCAATTTCTGATTTGGTGTTTGTTACTAAGCAGCTATCAGTAACATTCTAACATTGTTTCATACTGTACACATTTGGCACCGCAATGCGGGTTTAACACCACAAAACAGCGCTTAACCCTGTTTCGAGCAGGGTTTTATAACCTTTATAAGTGTGAAACGTTCCTCTACCTGGGGTTAAAAGCAGAGTTTAGATAACCTGGAGTTAAGTACAGTGTGAAAAGCCCTTATTTGATACATTCTTTAAAAACACAAGAACACAATGGTCAGGTCAGAGAAGAGTATGAAGAAATGGAAGGAACTGCACATGATCCAAAGCATACCACCTCATCTTATAGTGTGGGTGTGTATAGCTGCTAGTGGAACTGGTTCTCTTGCATTTATTGATGATGTGACAAAATGCTGCAGGATGAATTCTGAAGAGTATAGGGCTTATATTATCTATATTGGGGAAACATTTACAAAGTGTTGTAATTCCTACCCCATTCCCCAAATGTGTGTGTAAATTTCCTTAAATTAAAGCTGAAAGTCTTTAATTTTGATTAAAATGAACATTTGAGCTCATATTTGTTATTTAAGTTCAAGTTCAATATACTGTGGTAGACATCTAAAATAACAATAACTTTTCCCCAACACTTTATTTGGAACACCTGCACTCCTGAACATTTATATAATTAAAGTTCCAATCAGCCAGTCATGTGGCAGCAGTGCAATGTATAAAATCGTGCAGATACATATCAAGAGCTTAAAGTAATGTTCACATCAAGCATCAGAATGGGGGGAAATGTGATCTCTGTGACTTTGGCATGGCTGGTGCCAGATTGTCCAGATTGAGTAATTCAGAAATTGCTGATCTTCTAGGAATTTTACTCACAACAGTCTCTACAGCAGTGGTCAACAACCTGTTGATTTTCCGGTCGATCGCTGAACCATCTATGTACTGCCAATGATCACAACACATTAAAAAATAATGCAATGGTAAAATAACTGCTGGTTGGCTAGATTTGAATACTGCTACATACTTAATTGATGGTGTGAAACTGTATGGGCAGGGAGTAGCCCAAAAAAAATGCTGTTAATGCATGCTCACTGCCACTGGTTCCATATGGATTTCTCCTAACACCACATAGTTATTGATCTTTCCTGTAGGTTGTTCTCTCCCAACCTTGAGGGTGTCATAGTATATCATTCCATAGCAACTCCTTATATAGGACGTGCTTTGGCTTTCCCAGATATCAGCAGTCACTGTGAACTGGTTGGGAGAAAAATCACTCCAGTTTCTCTCTGCCAGCATTCTCGTCCATGAGTATTGCACAAAAGGTCTTGTGGCTTCTTCAGTTTCTCAAATGTCACCCCTCCTCACCAGTGCTTTACCAATATAAGCCGATCATAAACATGTCTTCCCAATACAACTAAAAACCATACAGGCCTTCCCAGTGACTAAAGCTGTAACAAGTCCCATTGGCACCATTACTGCATGCTCAGAGCTCAGTATCAAAGTATACATTTCTCACATACACCTAATGCTGCACAAACCTGTCTGGCTAAGACAACCAGAGCCATATATACCTCCCCAGTGACTAAGGCTCAGCCTCCCTTGCACCATTAATGCATGCTCAGTGCCACTGGTTCCATATGGATTTCTCCAATTAAATGCATTTTATTTATTGCATATTGTATGGTTTAATTTTAAAGGGGGAGTTCACCTTTCTCACTTTGAGTACTTCTAAATATTTATTTGGCGATTTCTAGTCACCTCAGGCAGTTTTTATATAAATAGAAGCAGTTTAAAAAATGTTTTTTAGTTTTTTCTCCACTATTGTGTAACGGTTGTGTAACTGGAGGCAGATGCAGGTGCAGATCAAGGTCTTTATTAAACACACAATGATAAACAAAAGTAAATGCGGTATTCACCGGAAAACGAGAACATTCAAGGCAGGGAAACAAACGAGACAACCGATCCAAATAATACTAATGCGTATAACCTATAATACTGAGCGAAATGCTCAGTAACCAAGGCGTTTATATAGATACCCCAATCAACCCAAAACCTCGCAAATGAAACCTGGCAAACCTGGCAAATGAAAGTCACTTCACTCAATGTTGAGCAGGAAGCGAGAGAACCAAAACAGTGTCATGTTACTCGTCCGGAGCTGAGCCACAGTGTCATCTGCTGGCCGTGGCGTAACATATTGATTGTTTTTAGTGACATGACATAATGAAAATATGTTGAAGGAACCCATAACCAGGAAGGAACACACACACAGCAGATGAATACATTTGTATGATTCAAGCATGCAAAGGCTGGGAGTAAGGTGGGCTTTATTTTAATTTTAACAAATTATTTAAGGACTTGATTTAAAAACTGCCTGAGCTCTCTAGAAATTGCCCTTTAAATACATATTATTGAATTTTATTTAAATTATTTGGGTTACTAAGTAATTTACAAGAATTTGCTACACTGATTATGACTTATCACCTGACAGAGCGTGGGGCTGAAGATGGCAACAAATTTGGCTGTTAGAGAACCTGACTGTTTGATATACAAAGGCATGCGATATCAGCATTATCATCATCACATACATGAGGGTACCTCCAGGCTCTTTTTTCAACTATTTTTATTTTTATACACATATTATATATATATATATATATATATATATATATATATATATATATATATATATATATATATATATATATATATATATATATATATATATATATATATATATATATATATATATAATATGTGTTCGTTTAATAAATAGTGCAGTTACATTAAAATGCAATAAATAATACAATAAAAGATGAGTACAGCTGAAATCAATATACTATTTGTTATGTGCATAGCTCTTATTGCTGTTTGTACTACTTAGTCTAATAAATCAAGAGGTTACTACATTAAAAAGAAGTATACTAATAATTAAAGTTTTGCTCATTTTCAGTGGCTTACATGCGGAATCGTGTGGGATTAGCTGGACCATCATCATCATCACAAAATTATAAAGCCATTGAGACCGTACGCAAATTCTTCCCAGAAACATGGATATGGCAACTGTCTGAAGTCGGGTTTGTGAACCAGCATATTAAATAATTTTGTTAATTTGCATGGTTTTACAGTGCTTCTGTGCATGTATGATGACACTGTTTAATGCTGCCATGGACACCAGTCTTTTAGCAGTTGTATTAGCATGTACATTAGTGTCTCCTGTTGTTTTAAAAATAAACATAACTATAATATACTGAATAATGCATGCCAAAAATGTCTTTTTGATAAGTAACAGAAATTTTTCTCAGGGACTCTGGATCAGCACAGCTTCCTGTCACTGTTCCAGACACCATCACTACTTGGGAGACCGAGGCTTTCTGCGTGTCCTCTATGGGTCTGGGACTGGCTCCTCCTGTTCAGCTCACTGTATTTCAGCCCTTCTTCCTGGAGCTCTCGTTGCCCTACTCCATTATCCGGGGAGAGGTTTTTGAGCTGAAGGCCACCGTCTTCAATTATCTTTCCAAATGCATTATGGTACTGTAAGACCAAGATTTTATCATGTATTCTTTATCTTGTATCAAGTATTGTGTCAAGAGGCACAGTAAATTAATCACCTGTGCCTCATCGACAGGTTAAAGTGACCTCGGCTCCTTCCTCAGACTACACTCTGGAACCTTCTTCTAATGGCGAGTATTCATCCTGCCTGTGTGCAAATGGCAGAAAAACATTCAAATGGACTCTGATTCCCACCAGGCTTGGTGAGTCCTATAATTCTTTCACAGACTTTGATGGAGTTCTGTTTTTGCCAGTGTAAGCCTGATTTTTATAAAAACAGCACCCATTAAAAAAAATAAAATAAAAATAGTTTTCAAATCTGCAGTCCAACGCAGATATTTTTATAGGACATCCACACATACTTTTAGGGACATTGTGTAGCACATGGAAAGTAAAAGTATCTCATTCCCGTGACTTTTTTTGGATTCTTTTTCTTCCACACCACATGGAAACAGGGCCCATGATCACATGTCTGTGGCAATGGATTTTTCTTTGTACTAATTAACTCCTTTTAATACTTGTTACTAAATACAGGAGCTGTGAATGTGACAGTGAGTGCAGAGGCAGAACAATCCCAGACTGTGTGTGATAATGAGATCGTGAGTGTTCCAGAGAGAGGCCGTATTGATACAGTTACACGAAGCCTGATTGTGCAGGTCGGTGTCTTGAAAACAAGCATAACTTTAAATTTGTAAACCTGTTCTTTACTAGGCTATGATCTAATAATACTATTTCCCCTTTAGGCTGAAGGAACTGAGAAGACTAAGAGCCAGAGCTGGTTATTATGTCCACAGGGTCAGGCTTGCAAATATTTGTGCAATTAATTCCTATATAGTCCTGGTGGTTTAAAACTGATGCACACAATATTTTACTGCTCAATAACAATGGAGCTGCCTTTCATCTTATTCTCAGGCAACAGTGTTTCAGAGGAGTTGGAGCTGATTCTTCCTGAGGATGTAATAGAGGGATCAGCCCGAGCTTCTGTTTCAGTACTTGGTAAGAAAAAAAAGATTAGGGTACAAAGGATTAGGTAGAAAGAACAACTTTGTAACTATAAAGTACATTATGTATATAATGCAAGTAAGAAATATAACTTTATCTGAATAAAAACAAGAAACAAAACTTTGTCTTATCACACCATACTTGTCTTGGGCTAATGAATACAAGTAAAACAAAACACTCTTCTATAAGAACTCCGAGAAAGTATAATAATGGACTGTACGCTAAATTGCTAACGGAATTATATGCTGAAAAATATATTTAAGAGATATTTGTTTTTTTTCTGGGATCCCCATTCAAATCAAGCCAATCACCTATGTAAAGTTCACGCCTCTGCGGTCCAGATTTTTTTTAAGTAGAGGTGTTGGAGGCGCTATTCATAGATTTTCAGTAGAGTTTAATAGGCCTTTGACCACAAGCACAATATAGAAGAGCAGTAAAATATACCAAATACAATATAACTAAGTGAAATCAGGGCAAAGTATTGCTGAAGGAGGGTGCACAGTGACTAAGTGTCAGTAAATGTGGGAGGGAGCTCTTCACTGTTTCTGGCTCAAGCTGATCTGTCTGGTTTTGCATCTATCTCAGAATAAATAGCCTCTTTTTGGAGAGCCTGTTAGTGTGATGTGGTTCACCTATGTAAGCTGGGCTATTCATGTGCTGTATTTAAGGTAATATCATTTTCACAGCTGTTACGTAACGAAACGTGGACAGGAAGTAAGCGCAGGAGGGAAGTCTATATTTGATACTTCAACAGAGGACATGGAACGGAAACACTAATTGAACTAAGTCATGAATGTTCTTTAAATTAAGACATGAACATTCCTTAACTAAGTCATAAACACTCATCTAACTTAGGCATGACATGAACACTTTTCACTATGGCATGGCACAAACACTCCACTATGGCATGGCATTAACACTCCACTATGGCATGAGATTAACACTCCACTATGGCATGGCATTAACACTCCACTATGGCATGAGATTAACACTCCACTATGGCATGGCATTAACACTCCACTATGGCATGGCATGAACCCACAACTTGCTTGGCTTGGTGTTGCTCTGCTGCAACTCTTTAGCTTTGTCTCTCTTAGTCCAGTCCCGATTCGTGTGGGTAGGCTATTAAAAAAATCCTTTGCCTGCTGTAGAGGCATTGGCATGGTGCTGGAGGTGATCCTACACCCTTACCCCATTCCATAACTCAAAGCTTCTGTGACCATAAGAACTAATTTCTTCTGGACAACGTGTCATCATTTTCATGGGTCTTCCTGGCATATGATCCATGTGTAAACCTAAAGTTCTCAAACTAATGACACCAGCAGGCTACCCTAACATTTTTTGTATTTATTCTGAGCCAGTCATTTTAAAGGAGCATGATCGGTGCCAAATGAATGTGAATTCCATTCCAATCTATTAACTATTAAATAGCAAGACATTTTTCTCAATTGTTTTCATAATTGTTTTCATTGGGAAGCACCTTATAGCTGATTTACATCATAGGGTGCTAAGTTCAATCGTGTTTTTTTTTTTGTTTTTGAGTATTAAGAACAGGACAGCTCCTGTCCCTTTACTGGGCACTGACCTCAAAGCTATACATCTTTGTATCTATATATCTATATATTTGTAACTATATATCTAGTATCAATAAGAATTAGTGAACTGGAGATTCTTTACATTCAAAACAGTGTGGTTTTGTCAGTTCCAACATTTTTTTTTAGCTAAACAGATAAAGAATATTATTGTATTCTTTTGTAGGAGATATACTTGGCCGTGCATTACAAAATCTGGATGGACTGCTAAGGATGCCATATGGCTGTGGTGAGCAAAACATAGCTCTCCTCGCCCCCAATATCTACATTCTTCAGTATTTGGAGAACACTGAGCAGCTCAGCACAGCTATCCGTGAGAGGGCTACTGGTTTCCTTAAGAGTGGTCAGAAAGCTTTCTTTTACTTTTAAATCTTTACAGTCATTTCTAGTCATTCTGAATAGACTTTTTCTGAACTAACCAGAATAAAATCATTTGACTTTACACAGGATACCAGAGGCAACTTAACTATAAACATTTTAATGGTGCATATAGCACATTTGGCAGCGGGGAGGGGAACACATGGTAAGTGTATCTTAAAACAAAGCACCACTTTCCTGATGATTACATGAAATTTATTTAAATAAGTATGTGTTTGTTGTGAATAATTTTATATAATTCTGGAATGTAAAAAAAAAATGTATTTTGACAAATAATTCTCCATTACCAGGTTAACTGCATTTGTCTTGAGGACTTTCGGCAAAGCGCAACGTTACATCTATATTGATCAAGAAATCATTAATAGTGCAAGGCAATGGCTAATAAATAATCAGAGATCAGATGGCTGTTTTATACGACAGGGAAGTCTGTTCAATAATAGAATGAAGGTATGTATGTTACTAGGGAAGTCCATGTTTGGAAAAAAACACATTTTTGAATACATTTACTGAATATCTGTTTTTATCTATATATCATGCATATTGTTCTAATGTATTCCAGGGTGGTGTAAATGATGATGTGACTATTACTGCCTACATCACTGCATCATTGATTGAATTGGGTAACACAGTGCAGGTAAGAGCATGAGAGTTCGCAATCTTTTCACTCCATTCACAATCCATATAAGCTTGGTAAAATGCATCCAATCTAAATCACAATAGCACTAGTTAATTCAACCAGCAGTACACTGATTAAATAAAGTTGTCATAAATTGTGGTTAAATTTAACATTTGCACCGGCGTTGTTAAGAGTAAGTCCTGCCTTTAAGTAAAATCATTGTGTTTCTTCTACATGATTTTGTACATTTTGATTGCAGGATCCTTTTGTGAATAAAAGTCTGCTGTGCCTCAAGTCTTCTATTGGTAACCTGACAAACACCTACACCACTGCACTGTTGGCCTACACTTTCAGTCTTGCTGGAGAGAATGAAGTTCGGGAGAAGCTACTAAAAGAGTTGGATAATGATGCCATTTCAGGAGGTACTGAATGATTAGAAGAATTTATAACATTTATATTTGTAACACTGCGATGGACTGGAACCCTGTCCGGGGTGTGCCCCGCCTTGTGCCCCATGCTCCCTGGGATAGGCTCCAGGTTCCCCCGCGACCCTGAAGAATCAGTAAGCGGTAGAAGATGGATGGATGGATGGATGGGTGGATGGATATTTGTAACAAATGCAACAAACTACGTTTCTAAAAGTAAAACTGCTGAATGTAATAATTGGAAATTGGAAAAATGCTATTCGAAGTTACTCATAAAATTATTTTGTAGATGAAGCTATTATTTGTCATATATACATTACAGCGAAATCCTTTTTCTTTGCATATCCCAGCTTGTTAGGAAGTTGGGGTCAGAACATAGGGTCAGCTATGACATGGCACCCCTGGAGCAGAGAGCTTGGCAGTGCTAGAGCTTGAACCCCTGACCTTCTAATCAGTAACCAAGAGCCTTAACCATTGAACCACAACTGCTCATTGTAAAGTTGGTTTTACTGTGCCACATTCTAAGCCCTAAATAGGATGCCTAAATATAATTGGTGAAGTAATTGGGCTCTGCGGGATGTATTTTCTATATGCCTGCCTCTGGCTCAAGTGACATCTCTCTGACATCTTTTTCAGTATTATTCAGCCCAGGATCAAACTGGCTGTGAGCCACCCTGCATCCTGGGCGAAGTATCCTACTGCAGGAGTCCAGTTTCAAGCAGATTTATTACAGAGGAGTCGATTGCTGCAGATTGGAACAATCCATCTAATGCTAGCAACAGAATTGTCAGCATGTGGCCTGTGTGTGCAATGCACATAGCGCTTTTAAAATCCTTTAGCAAAATATTATCTGAGCACCTGTACTCAGTGGTGGGGCAGCATGTATCTTTTTGTACCAATGAGGCAATGCAAGTGTCAACAACCAGAATGTGGCCCAGCTTAGCTTGCTCATCACCAGTCATGCTGACTAAAACACCCAAAACTATGTCTGGCTGTGGTGCTGCTGCCAAATTAAGACCTACATTTCACACTCTTAACATAGTCCTTCCACTGTAGCATGTCTTTAATCTCAGTCTACTTTAAATTATCCCATAAAAAGTTAGTTATGCGTCAGGGGCATTGCCTCTAAAAAAATACTTTACTAGGGCATGTGCCTAAACCAAAATGTGTATTAATGAAAATATAATATAAATGTAAAATCAATGTTTAAAAACTGTTTCTTGAGGCAGGATCCTAAATTATATCCCTTAACATAAATCCTAACAGTACTTTTTAGCACTCAACTGCCATAATTCTATAATAAAACAAAATTCTATAATATCAATAATGTGATTTAAGCCATGAAAGCATTTTTCTTTATCATTTGTATTGATAAGTTAATAAAGTGACTGCAAACTCAAATTTACCATATTTATTATAGTGTTACTTTTAAATGACAGCAGAGAGACAATAGTGAATTAGTCCTCTAACACCAGGCTAACATGGCATTCAGAAACAAAGCTTTGTTAAAGAGAACAACTTTCTTTCTCTTGTGACCTGTGTGCTCTCTGCAGGTCTCTGTGTGTCTCTGAGGTGGATAGTAGCAAGTTTTGTAGGTGGAAATTTTTTGCCAGCTAGCACAGGGACAAGACAATGACGCCAGACACATCTGTGGTTATGCTTACACTCTCTTGTATTATTATAGATGGTCGGCTTCACTGGTCTCAGTCAGCATCAGATGACTCCGGCTCATTGTCAGTGGAAATCAGTTCTTACGTGCTGCTAGCTGTTCTCACTGCAGGTCAACTCACTACAGCTGATTTGGGATACGCTAATAGGATTGTCAGCTGGCTGGTGAAGCAGCAAAATCCCTATGGAGGCTTTTCCTCCACACAGGTACTCAATTAAATTGCATTGTTCACTTTTGCTTGTTCTGCATTTAGTCTTATAGCATTTTATAGCATTTAATTATTATGTTTTTTTAATCAGGACACAGTTGTTGCCCTCCAAGCTCTGGCTCTGTACTCCACTAAAGTGTTCAGCTCAGATGGTTCTAGCACAGTAACTGTAAAGTCAGAAGATGGACACAGTTACACATTTGATGTGAACCAGAGCAATAAATTACTGTACCAAGAAAGATCACTGCAGGATGTTCCTGGCAAATACAGCATTGAAGTGAAGGGCTCCACCTGTGTGTCAGTGCAGGTCAGTACAGCTAACTCTTCCAGTCCTACAAATCTTGTGTCTAAATGAAACACTGTTCTATTTAAAAGAAAAATGCAGTTCTATGAATCTGAAGGGATTGTATAAGCACTAATTACCCAACAACTACTTTTTATGCAAGCCTATACAATGTATTAAATGTTTTTATAATTGATTGATTATTGTTTATTATTGTTTATCTGTTTAAGGATTGTTTCATGGCTTAACTTTTTTTTAATTCTTGCTTGCAGACAGCACTTTTCTACAATGTCCCCACACCTACTCAAACTAGCACGCTGAGCATCGCGGTGAAGACAGAGGGAAACTGCACAAAATCATTTGGACAAACTTTGTCCCTTGGCTTCACTGTTGAGTAAGAATGAATGTGTGATAAAACTCTGTTCTAAAATAAGAAAACTGGTCAATTATGTTTTCGGAGTCTAACTGTAAATATTTCAAAGATATCAAAATACCTATACCTGGATAGTATCATTAATCGTTATTAATATAACGATTAATGATAACACATCCAATTATGACACTTTCATTTGCAGTGACAATAATTAATACTTTATTTTCATTATCATTATTGCTATGAATACTCCTGAAGTTTATTGACAAACATTTCCTTTAATTTCAGATATCATGGGACACTTAACAACACTAACATGATCATAGTGGACATAAAACTGTTATCAGGGTTCACAGCAGATCCTGGTGAAGTAAGCAGTAACAATGTTGCTAAAAGTTCTGTAATATACATGTCTAGATAAACAGATATGCAAATGCATTGCTATTGAAATGATCTTGGTAGAATAATGATTAAATTGTTTTCTTAGCTGAAAAGGGGCATTTTGGTGGAACGGGTTGATTCTAAAGATGACCATATTATCATGTATATCAAAGAGGTAAGAGGAGAACATGGCTTAAGAATACATATATAGCATTAATTATTACCTAAATTACACAAATGTGGTGTATATCCACTCCAAGAAACTAGTATGCTTTATTTATTACATATAAAATACAGATATGATGGAGTGAGTTTACAATATGATATCTGGTGTCTCTAACAGCTCCAGAGGAATATTCCTATCAACTATCAGCTACACATTAAACAGGTGCTTCCTGTCAAGAATCTCAAGCCAGCTGTGATCAAAGTTTATGATTACTACCAAACAAGTAAGACTTTCCAGGATTGTATTATTTAAGCAGTTACTGCAACTATACTGGTATTGTTTACTGATTCACAACATATATCATTCAGGTGACCAGTCTGAGACGGAGTACACCTCCCCCTGTGTGTAGGATTTCACATTGGGATGGAAGATGCAGAAAAACCTTTGTATATCTGCTGAATGATGATTTCTTTCTGATTAAATTTTTTTGTGTGAAATAAAAATACCCTTCAA
Source organism: Ameiurus melas (assembly GCA_012411365.1). Lineage (NCBI taxonomy): Eukaryota > Metazoa > Chordata > Actinopteri > Siluriformes > Ictaluridae > Ameiurus > Ameiurus melas. The sequence goes on along the minus strand of CM022759.1, from coordinate 17,105,055 downwards.
ATGCCTTGCATCATTTGAATGATCACTGATTTAGTTTAAAGTCCATGAACACTTAACTAACCCCTAACTTGTAATGGTTTTAACCTTAGATTCTACAAAGCGCTTAACACTGGTTCTCATTCACCCTTTCACACACACACACACACACACACATACACACACACATTCCAGTGGTAGTAGAGCTTCCATGGAAGGCACTAGCTTGCCATCGGGAGCAACTTGAGGTTGTGTCTTGCCCAAGGACACTTTGGCATGTGGAGTCATGTGGGCCAGGAATCAAACTGCATTTACTTACGATTACGACAACCTGCTCTACCACCTGAGCCACAGTCCCCATCCAATAAATAAATTAATTAATTAAAAATCTACACATACACCTGCCCTTACACCTCTACACTGTGCACTTTGCTCCTCTAGCACTCAATTAAAAATCTTGTATGGTAGCACTATGGTAGTGTTGTTCTCTACTTGATGTATCACTTTGTATTTCCTCATTTGAAAGTTGCTTTGGACAATAGCTTCTAATTATTATAGTTATTAGTCTAATTATGAACAAACTCGGACTGGTCACACACTTTGGAAATAGCCACAGCATTTGAGACTGCTGCATTGCTGCATTGTGAAGTTAACAGTGATGCAACCACAGATTCTGCTCCTGGCAAATACCCATGATTTCTAGCTCGCTATCGAGCCCACAAGCACCGTTGTTACTCGGCTAAGGATACAAGCTCAGCTCAGATGCGTGATGATCAGATACAAGTACTTTGATGCCATTCAAGACACAGACACAAATACAGCACTTGAATTTTGGTCTACAAACAGGGAGATATTCACACAGCTCCACTCTCTGGCAGTAAAAGTGCTGTCTATACTAGCATCCTCTGCACCAGTAGTGTATCTCTTTAACAAAGGTGGCCTTGTCATGAGACCACATAATGTGCACTTATCTCATAAAATGGTCACACAGCGCTTGTATTTCTGAAAAGCAATATGGTTTAGTGCTTGAGTGTATGGTACAGTACATTGTATTATCAGTGGTAATTACAGTTCATGTTAAAAAAAAGGTTACAAGAACAGAGCTGTGTCCAAAACAGGTAAATTTGTATTTTCATACACTTGTTATATAATAAAATTTCTACATATTGTGGCGGCAAGCTGGTGGCCAGCGCACAGGAAACTGAAGAGACAGCGCCGCTTCAGTAAATCCAAGGTTTGGACGGCCAGAGAGCAGGCCTACGGCTCGTGAATGGTGCACCGTGTTAGGCGATATTTTGCGACACGTGCATGTCCACTATAGAAAATATATCGAAAATATGTATAGAAAATATCTATGACGTGTAATCAACATGTATAACTCACTTCTGGATATGTTAATGAAGTGAATTCAATATGTAACCTGCATTTAGTAGTACTACTTAAAGCATAATTGAATAATCAATATGGGTTAATAAGCATAATCTATATGTATAATCAATAGTTAGAAGCATAATCTAAATCCATAGATCAATGGTTGATCAAGTTATATTCTGAGTGTGGATTGAGTTAGAAGAATTCTGTGTCTTACTAAACAGTGGGCCTAATTGCTTTCTGTGGCAAATCTAAAGTTATAAAATACTTCCAACATGTGTGCTTCTAAGTGTGTAAAGTAAGAACCTGTGTTTGTCTAAACTCAGCTTCACTTCTAAGTGTGTAAATTAGGTGCTTTGGTTTTGTATAAAGCACATTCACTCTATGGTAGTAAATTAAGAGCTTGTGTTTGTCTAAACGCAGCTTCACTTTGTGGCAGTAAATTAGACACATTCCAGAACTGAGTTTCTGAAATGGGCCTCCCTTGGGCTTGCAAATCAGTAACATAAGAAGAGATAAGAGTTCAAGGGAAGGGTACCAAGATGAAGCTATGGGACGAATTACATGACATAAAGGGGAGCCCAGGTCTGGTAAGACCTTTGAAGAACATACAACTGGCTGCGCATGCGGCACAAATGTAGGGTATCCTATGGATATGAATAATTAGTTAAGGCAATGGAGATTGGTCGGTTCTAAAAAGAAAAGTTGAATGCCACACCTAAAGATAATTTTACTGCTTTAGGGAGGTATATAAAGACATGTTTGTGTATATACAATTTGGACTCTCTGCAGACATTCACACTTTATTGGTTTATTCACTTTTGACATCTACTTAACTCTCTGTCTTTGAAGGTTTTGACTTAGGCTAAAAAGGTTGATTTTATCCACAACACCACTAACCGCTGCTGTGTTTTTTCTTTTTTTTTCCCATACGAAGTTGTAACTTCCGGTTGTAACCGAAGACAGTTGAGACCCTCACGGCCAGATCGCACTTCAACACACACACACGCGCACCCGCACTCCACTCACCGTTCGTCTCAAATAAAGATCCCTACCCCTAAAATGGCCTTCTGTGTGTCTGTGCCCATCCCACTGAGAGATCAATTCCCTACACTGGAGGAGGATGCGGGCATGAGCACAGACACACCCACGTAAACACTTAAAAGAAAGACTATTAAGTGAACACATGAAATGGATACTTTTTCCCCCTTGCTGTAATTAAAGCTCTCTTGGGACATTTTTTAAAATAAAAAAATTAAAAAGGAAAAATTCATTATAATTGGAGTGGATAGAGAGATGGACCCCAAACTACAGTGTCTCATGGAGACTAACCTCCAGCAGCAGGCCACAGCACAGCAGTTCACCCAAAGCCTGTGAGTGGCTACCCAGGAGCCGCTGGCCCTGAGAGTGGCTCTGCCATTCCAGGACCCTAGCCGAGAAGCCCAGCACCTTCTACCCCACCTGACCCTCGAAGACGCCATCGAAAACTACCTCGAGACCTTCGAATGGGTCGCCCATCGAGAAGGCCGGAACATGGAAGTCTGGCCGCGCATTTTCGGCCCTTTGCTCTCCAGAGAAGCCCGCACTGCATACTAAGCCTCTCCCCGGAGGACGTGGCAGATTACGGAGAGGTAAAGAAAAATATATTGGCATGGTATGGCAGAATCTCTTACCGAGCGGGAGCGGACTTCCATCAGTGGAGCTACCAGCCGGGGGCCCAGCCCTCCTGCGCCTCATCAAACGGTGCCTCCAACCTGACCAATACACCGCCACCGAGGTGGCAGAACAGGTGGCCATGGACCGGTTCCTGAGAGCTCTGCCGGCCACAGAGCACCGAACCGTGGGAATACGTGCGCCCAGAACCCCCAAGGAGCTGCTAACTGCCCTAGAACTCACCCTGCCCCTCTTGGAGTTTGGCCGGGATGGGCAGGACCATTTCACCTGGCCGTGGATGGATGCAGAGCTCCTGAGCTTTTGTCAGCGGTGCCCTCAGTGTCAGCGCACCGCCCCCAGGAAGCCCCCGATGGCGCCCCTGATCCCTCTGCCCATCAACAGTGTCCCCTACGCAAAGCCACCTTCCGCAACATCGCCAGAGAACTGGTACTCCTGTTCAGTCCTGTGGGGATCCCGAAGGACATTCTGACTGACCAAGGTAGGCTTTTTTTGTCCAAGTCAATGTCTGATCTGTGTCAGCTGTTATAGGTGAAACATCTCAAGACATCTGTCTTCCACCCGCAAACTGATGGACTGGTCGAGAGATTCAACCAGACAATAAAACAGATGTTACACCCGGTGATAGATGAGGAAGGAAGGAACTGGGACCTCCTCCTTCCCTACGTGCTCTTTGTGTTCCAGGGGTGCCCCCAGGCATCCACGGGCTTCACAGCCTTCGAGTTCCTCTTCAGACGACGACCTCGAGGACTGCTGAACATGTCCCGCGAAGCCTGGGAGGAACAACTGTCCCCATTCCGCTTGGTCATCGACTATGTGCAGTAGATGCAAGAGAAGATGACCAGGTAACCCCTATAGTTCAGGAGCACATGTGAGCCACCCAGGAGGCACAGAAAAGGGTGTACAACCATCCCGCGCAGCCTCAGGACTTCCATCCAGGCGATCGGGTGCTCCTACTAGTACCCAGTAGCTCCTGCAAGTTTCTGGCCCATTGGCAAGGCCCATACACAGTCCTCGAGTGAAAAGGCCCTCACCAGCGCCCCAGTGTTACGCAACCCAGACTTCTACCTCCCATTCACCGTACACACAGATGCCTCCGAGACCGGGCTTTTTTGCCATTCTCTCACAGACCTTTGACAGAGAGGAACACCCGGTCCTCTACATCAGTCGAAAGTTGTCCCCAGCTGAGAGGAAGTATGCGGCCGTGGAAAGAGAGGCCCTGGAGATAAAATGGGCCATCAAAGAGCTCCGATACTACCTGGCCGGTCGGCACTTCATCCTGGTGACAGACCATGCCCCACTGCAGTGGATGGCCAAGGCCAAGGACATTAATGCCAGGGTAACCTGATGGTTCCTCTTGCTGCAGGATTTCTCTTTCCAGGTCCAGCACCGGGCGGGGACCCACCATGGGAATGCAGATGGCCTCTCACGATGGGATGCGACACATGACAGCAGTGGGCTCGGAGTTGAGGGGGTGTACTCTGGCGACAGGTCGGTGGCCAGCGCACAGGAAACAAAAATTGCAACTGCCACGGTGGCGCACAGCACCGCTTCAGCGCCACCAAGGTTTTGGATGGCCAGAGAGCATGTGGTGGCGGGGCGGGGCCGCGACACACCCACGGCTTGTGAATGGTGCACCACACAGAAAGAATTACACCATACAGTGGGCGAAGGGAAGATATAAAAGGGCGGTATTCTCACAACAGGAGAAGAAGAGGATCTCCGATCATGTGTGCAAGTAGCTGGTGTGTGTTTTTTCTGTTTTTTCCAGACGAAGTCAACGCTAGTAAAGGCTCTGCCCCCCGGTTGTAACCGAAGACAGCTGAGACCTTCAAAACACACACACAGGCGCACCCGCACTCCCCTCACCATTCGTCTCAATATAGACCCCTCCACGAATAACCCTAAAATGGCCTTATGTGTGTCTGTGCTCATCCCACCGTGGACTAAATTCCCTACAATATATTTTTTTTCTTTGAAACCATTCAAATAGTTGAGGTGCTGATTACATGAAATAAAAATATTAAATGTCAATGGCAAGATTTAATAGTGGTATTTTTTATTTATTTATTTATTTATTTATTTATTTACATTACCATTGGTTTATGATGGTTAAAATATTGGTTAAGGACTTGGTCTTGACTTGGACCCAACACTAGTTTCTGTATATTTGCATGACAGCTTGTCTTTATATTCCATCATCATATCATTGATTTAGTTAAAAGTTCAACATGTACTAATCCAAAACTGTGTAAACTCTCAGGTTCAGCTAGAATGACTAATGTTTGTTCATTCAAGGCTCAATACTACTAATACTACTGGCTACTTAATCAAGGACTGGTATATTTCATTTGAGAAAAGAGTTCTGACAGCTGCTAAAAGGCTACCACTAAAGAACCTGGTGGTCCCAGCTTTAATATTTGCAAGAATTATTTGAAATTGGTGCGCTACCACTGTTTAGGGAAATTATTTCATGGTAGGTTCTTTTTCTGATATAAATTATGCAATGGCTGTTATCTGTGTGGGCATGACCTGTGTGGGCATGATGTTTGTTTGAAGTGTGTACAAAAGAAACAGGTTTACTGCATGGTGACTGTAAGTAAACAGTGACTTCTGACAGAGAAAATGTTGAAGATATTTTAAGCTAGAATGATGCTTTCATTCTATTCTCATTCTACATTTATATTTTGTTTTTATGCATTTAAACAGTTTATGTACTATAATTAAATTCTGCCACATGTGACACTTACAAAAATGCTGTGACTTCTATCCATTTATAAAACATTTAGACACTATTTCATAAGTGCAAGGTTGCTTCTGAAATTCATCATACATTCCTTTCTTGGAAGAGCAGGAAAACACTGGTTATTATAATAATGTGTTTCCTTATGCATATGCTACATAAATATATTTCATAATGCTTGTATAAACAGTTATGCATGTTTATTTCTGAAAGAAATAAGCCTGCTATTGACCCATTGCCTACTTGCTCTATTGACCATCAATAGACTTAAAATGTGTTATACGGCTTATGTTTGTAGATGTCACATACTATTGTAAAAACCATATCACCACACTTTCATTTATAGCATTTGTAATGTAACTGGGATATGTTGCTAAAATGGTTAATCATTAGTGAGAGGATACCAGCAGATGGACCTATTTTGTGATGAGTGTCCTTTTATAAAGGAAATCAAACATCAGGGATTTGCATTTGCAATGAACTTCATCATGGTGGTCAGCCGGGTCCACACTGTAATAAGTTAGCCTGTCTCCTCTATCATTCTGTTCATGGAAAAACCTCAGGACTGTAAGAACCAGATTTGACTCTGAATCTGTCGTGTTACTCAGTAGATACAGTTTTCTTTGAGTTATTTTGTCTTGAAATATAAAGGTCTTGTCTTTTAGGTCCTCATTCCATCTTAAATAGTATGTGTGTGTGTGTGTTAGTGTGTGTGTGTGTGTAAATTTCAAACTTCAAGTCTTTATTTATATATATAAATAAAGCGTGCCTAAAGCCTTTGCACAGTACTGTATAGTTTAACATTATTGCACTGTATACAAAACTTACACCTTCCCAGAATAACAAACAGGGTCAGGTCTATGTTTACTTGTGAAGGTGCGAGAAAAAATGTGACTTGATGTGAATGCCAAATGTGTTCATATTGCATCATAAATTAAAGATCAATTTACTAAGGATTTAGGTTATTACCCAAGCTGCATCTAGGACACCCATTAAATCCTAATGTCTAAATCCCAAATATGGAGATTAAGAATAGGTTTATTATGTTTAAAATCTTTCATCTGACTCTCATTGTCACATTGTATTTATAATATTAGACTTTACTTGAAAATCATGCATCGAGAAAAACTGGACCCCTTTCTTTTTAAAAGCTCCATAGACTATAAGTTGCAATAGTCATAACTTTAAAGTTTTCAGCCATTTCTCTAATTTCTTTGTCAATTAATTCACTCTCTTTGTCAATGAACAGTTTTTGAGGAGGACTATGAACACTTATACAACAAGTTTCACAAATTTCCCCTGGTTTCTTTGTGGTCACAATACTTCCAGACATGACATAAAGATACTGTACCATAGTCCTGCTTCAAGCTCATGCAAATCCAGTGCCGTCGTTTCTTTGTAACCTAAGGCCAAAAACAACCTCAAAGCAGGTTTGTGTTTGTTTTTGCTGAATCTCATACATGTCTCCCAGTTATCTCTCCCAGTTAACAATTTATTTTAAAAATCTCATTGTGTACATTTCCCTTATTCTGTGAGCAGGCCAGCAGTTTCTGCAGTCTATCCACTGAGCCATGCCCAAATTGCTAGTGTGCTTGTTTGTCCTTTCATGTCATGTTCTTGGATTTCACTTTCACTTGGAATCTATTCTTCTTTAATATTCACACAATTGTGTTCTGGAGAAGTAAGTTCAAGTTAACTGGTTATTTGAACATTGTGTCTTTGTTATTTTCAATATCTAAGACTGCACCTTTTTTGTTTGTTTGTTTGTTTGTTTGTCTTTTTCAATAATATTTTGCTTAAAAGCAATGGTATCTCTGCTGGGACTACTTCAGTTTCTGACAGTTAGTTTGACCTGTCATGTAAAAAGCCTTCCATGACAAAAACTCTTCCACTTACTGTATCTTCCAATTTCTGTACTTCATTCTGTTTTAATCTACTGACATAATGATCAGACTATTTTTTCTCTACACACCGTCCCAGTGCAAGCTGCATCACTGACAAGTGATCCTAATGCATCCACCATGGAACCTATTTTCTGTGAACTTTGCATGTTTGTTTTTGTGTGGACGATCATTTACCTGTTGATTTCTCTCATATCTATCAAGAGGATTTGAGCCTTGAGGTACTGATGTTTTTGACCAGCTCACCAGCACCCCTTTGTGGAGTATTTGTTGTCAATAAGGATAAGTTGAAATGTTGACTTCATGTTTGAAAACGAGAGACTTTCACAAGTGGCCAGCACCGACTGTTTGTCATTAACATCCAATCCTATTTTATCTAGCTATTTAAAGGCTACTACTGCATCTGGAAGAATTCTATTGAACTTACATAGCCTGTTGTATTCACTGACACCACTGATACCCCATTTTTTAATCACAATCTGGCCAAACTCTGCGTACACATCTTACTGACAGTATTTTTCCTCTTTCAGGAACACAGTATACAACTTATTCAAATTTGTGGTCATGCCATCTTCTTTATTTAAATCATCCAATGGTATTTCTAAAGCATTGCTTCTTGGTCTTACAGTTAACAATAAGGCGAGAGGTTTCTTGACTGGTTTAATAACTGGCATACATATTTCATTTTTACAACTTTTGTAGGAATTCTTCTTGTCATTTGGGAGTGAGACTTTGTATGTTCATTCAAAAAGGACAATGACAAATGATTATTTTAACAACTTAGTGCTGACTCCAGTACTCATCTGCATTACACGCTTGCCTCCACCTTGATTGAAGTAATAACAGACTGTCCTGCCAGTGACAGACTTCAGGGTTTTAAGTCTGTGTGCATTCAGAATGCAAGAGCTCACTTGTGGGTGCCTGGCAGCACTCTAGGCACAGAATGGAGCCAGTTGATCCAGTTTCAAGCAGGACATAGCAGCTGACCCCATGCAATGTGCATGGCATGCAGTGACTGTAAATATACACATTAATCAAGAGGAAATAAGGAACAGTTGAACACAAATACGAAAAACAAAGCAATGACATTTATGGTGCTAAACAGAAAAAAACAAGCAAATCACAATCCTGTTCCTTGTTTCACTTTGATTACTATGTATAGGCCTATTAATACTCTCCCATTTTAACTTATGTCCTCACAAAATCTTGTGGTTAACACGTTTGCCTCATACCTCCAGGGTCTGGGGTTCAAGTCCCGCCGGGGCCATGTGTGCGGAGTTTGCATGTTCTCCCTGTGCTGCGGGGGTTTCCTCCAGGTCCTAAAGTGTCTAAAGTGTTCGTAGTGTATAAATGGGTCTGTGAGTGTTTATGTGATTGTGCACTGCGATGGACTGGCACCCTGTACCCTGCCCTGTGCCCGATGCTTTCTGGGATAGGCTCCAGGTTCCCTGTGACCCTGAAAAGGAGTAAGCGGTAGAAGATGGATGGATGGATCCTTTGTTAACCCTGTTTCTGCCTATGCTTTGTTATGGACACTATGATATTTGCATTCACCCCAATAAAACACACATAGAGCATACACACTTGAATCCTGCCTCATCACAATGCCAATTAAACACCATAATTAAATGCCAGCAGAGTGCCTATTTAAAAAATTACTGCAGTTGAACTGACTAGAGTCTGGCTCTGTTGCAAAGTTCTGTGTGAGTCTTCTGAAGCCCAATGAGACTCTGCACATGAACATTTATCTGGTTCACAACAAAAGAATACGTTTACAAGAGGCGGTGGAAAAGGAGATTCACCACTGCTCTCATTTTACGGTCAGAAATCCCACATATTTTTTAAATTATTATTATTTTAATTAATATTCATGTTTGTTGTGGTTCAACATAGGCAACATCTTCACAGGCTCCACCGGTTGTGGTTGAATCAGTGCAGGAGATAAAAGTAGAAATCAAAGGTGAAAGTTTTAAGATGACAGAGAAAAGGAAAGTGATGTTTAAATCCGACAACACATTAGTATTTATTCAGACTGATAAATCCATCTACAATCCAGGCCAAACAGGTGATTCACTCCTGCAATACTTAATATCCATTTGAACCATTTAATAAATGGTTATTTGTTACTGATTGTGAAGCTCAAAACACAGAATTTCTCTCCTCTTGTTTTGTGAATTTCAAAAACAGTGAATTTCAGAATTGTCACTATGGATTCTAATTTTATTCCACTTAAACAAAAGGTAAGTGGAGACTATATACTTTGAATATTTAGTAGCCTCTAAGTGAAAAGTGCAGAAAGGCGGGTTTTTGTTACAACATATTCTACCCTATATGTTTACATTTAACTGTACAAGAAGGGTCATTTTCTAACCACAGACTAATATCACACCCATCTTTATGTAATATTATTATGTTGTTTTTATAGTGTACTAAATGAAACAAACATTTTTCAATGTCATATGTTTCTATAGTATTTTGGTAGTTTTTTTTTTTTTTTTTACCAGAACAATGTGCTATCCTATTCTCCTATTCAGTACAGCACAGTCATTCTTGAGGTATGTAAATAAAACAATATACAATTTAAATTTTTTTTTATTATTTTAAGACACTTGTTTAGTTCATTTATATTTTGTGATTCTTTAATGTTTTTCTGAAATATACAGGATAATAATCATAACACAATTGGTCAGTGGACGAATGTATCCTTGACAGGCCTGATACTGCAGCTTTCACATGAGCTCAATGCTGAGGCTCCACAAGGCCATTATTCATTAGCTGCTAACATTGAAAATAGTCTGATCATATTGAAAATATATTGAAAATATGTATAGAAAATATCTGTGACGTGTAATCGATATGTATAACTCACTTCTGGATATGTTAATGAAGTGTATTCAATAAGTGTATTCAAAAGTAACCTGCATTTATTAAAAGTATTACTTAAAGCATATTCAAATAATCTGTATGGGTTAAAAAGCATGATCTATATGTATAATCAATAGTTGGAAGCATAATCTAAGTGGATTTGAGTGGATTTGAGTTGGATGAATGCCATGTCTTACTGTACACCAAAGAAGTCTCCTGTACTAGCTGGCACCTTTCTACACAGCAATAATTGGGCATTATGCGTTCACCTTTGTGGGAGAAAACTTTGAACCCAGGGACCTATCGAAGTATGAAGAGGGCTTAAGGGAGGGAGTGTGGTTCAAGGACAGGACAGATAAGCCTGGGTGAAACCTTCTCCTTGTTAAAAAGAAGAAAACTTGTCCTTATAAAACCTTTTCAAGAAAATCAACTCACTGCGCATGCTCCACAAATTTAAGATAACTACAGACATGAATAATTAATTAAGGCTATAGAGATTGGTCAGTTCTAAAAAGAAAAGTTGAATGCCACAACTAGGAATTATTTTTACTGTTTTGGCAGGTATATAAAGACATGTTTATGTATTTACAAGTTGGACTCTCTGCAGACTGTCAGACTTTGTTGGTTTTCAATAAAGTTTATTACTTTTGACATCTACTAAACTCTCTGTCTAAGAAGTTTTTTGACTTAGGCTAAAAAGGTTGATTTTATCCACAACAATCACACACCATTTTAAAGTGCAAAAGTATGGTAAGTTACACTACTAGCTTAGTGGGTTTTTTCTGTTAATACAGAAGTAATTGACCATTTACTGTAATAAGAAACACATTTGACTTTTAGTTTTACCCAAGTTTGAGATTACAGTAAAAACACCAGATAAACACAACATTGGTGAGAAAGAACTGAAGCTGGAGGTTTGTGGAAAGTGAGTGAAAGTTTCATGAGAAAACCACCAAAAAAGAAAAAATTAATTTACATTTCATTTGAAACATTTGTCTTATTTAAAAACATGGCACAATTTAAGAACAACATAGCATTGACCGCCACTTGAATATCCAGAATACACCAATGAAGCCCAAAAAGATCATTGCTTGTGCATTTTTAAGGTACACTTACGGACAGCCAGTACCTGGCACAGCACTGGTGCAAGTGTGTCGTAAATTTAGGCAAAATTAGTTTCAACGTTAGGATGCCCCCTTGATTTAACCATGCCTGGTTGAAACAGTGGAGGTTTGTAAGTAACTATATTAAAGGGTATAATTTGTTTTATCTCTCTACTGATGTAGTTCTCACACTGTATTTGGTTTTGTGTTTTACAAATAGATGAGTCAGACTGGTTGTGCCCTCCTTATATTGAATGTATCAACTTTCATGAGTTCTGAATTTGAAGATAATTTTGAGCACCATTTTAATGCTACTGTTACACAGAGGAAGGAACAGGTGAGTTAGTAACAGATCTCTTCAGAACAAAGCTAAAGGAGACAACAAATTAATTGCTAATTTTTAACTTAAAGATGAGTTATAATACTTGTAAATATGCTGAAAAAGATTTAATAATAGCTTGAATATCGTATATTCTTTTTGTTTAGATTTCTCCTTGGTAAAATCTGCAATCATAGAGCTCACTTACCAGATCGGTAAAGTGGAACTTGTGGATTTACCAAATAACTTTGAACGGGAGCGAGAGATATAGAAGGAAAAGTACGATTTTTTTCTTGCTTTCAAACTTTGACAATGTTTTTGACAATTTTCAAATTTTCATATTATTACAGCAATTCTTCTTTGCCTTATCAACAGATTAAAGTTACTACTTTCAGTGGAACATCAATTCACAAAAAAAAAGAAAAAGGGGGAAAAAAAAAAGAAAAAAAAAAAAAAAAAAAAAAAAAAAAAAAGGGGGGGGGGACAAAAAAAAAAAAAAAAAAAAAAAAAAATTAAAAAAAAAAAAAAAGCAAATGTTTTGTGTCACTGTTATCTAGGTAAGTGTTGTAACAATACGTAAAAAAAAACACACACAACAAAACGCCATTCTTTTCAAATCCTGAAGCACGTTTACAGCTGCTCCAACCTGCCACACCTTACAGTCCAGTGTTCAGTGAATTGTCAATAGAGAGCTCAGAGGTACCATTCAAGTGTGGTGCTGAAATTCCCATAACCATTAACTACTATATTGTTGGAGAAACTACTGAAAATTACAGCATTGATCTTATATACACGGTAAGTACATGCAGTAAAATTATATGTGACTTGACACAGGAAATGCAAGCCACCTGAATTATCTACATTCCAGCAGCTCTAATTGTAATGTACTGCACAGTGTTCATCATATATTGTGCCTCTCTGATTCAGGTCTTATCTAAAGGAGCCATAGTCCATCATGGGCATGAGGAAGTTGAAGTGGAAGACTCTACAGGTGTGAGAAAAGGAAAAATCTCATTAAAACTATCTGTTGTTCCTGAGCTGGCTCCTGTAGTGCAGGTTGTGGTGTACTCTGTCCTGCCCATTGAGAACATCATCGCTGCTAACAAGAATTTTGATGTGGAAAAATGTTTCAGAAATAAAGTAATGCTAGCTTTATCATCATTAACTTTTTTAAAAGCAAAAAAGTTTGTTGTTACCCATGAAATTGCTAAACCTGTCTAAAATTGTTTTCATCGTGGACTCCAGGTTTCGCTACAGTTCTCTCCCTCTAAAGCAGTTCCTGGTGAGAAGAACACTCTCGAGCTCAAGGCTCATCCTGGTTCACTGTGTGGACTCAGTGGTGTTGATCAGAGTGTGTTCATTTTGGAGCCAGAAAACCATCTAAACATTAAAACGGTGAAGTTATCATTAACAGAATTGTCTGCTTATACAAGTTTAGTTGTTTTTTCATCTTCTAAGAATACTGAAGAGTACTAGAAAGAACAGAATTTGCATTGCTACTGTTTGATATTAGTGGTCTTTTAGACTATTAGCAGTGTAAGATTAAATCCAATGCAGGTAACAAGGGCTAAGCTTTATTCAGACACACAATGAAATCACATTTCCGAAATGAATGTTAAAAACATTAAATGCTTTATAAAGACAGTAGACCAGATGTATGCTTTTGTATTAGAAGAACAATACAATACAATACAATACTTGTATGACTAACCAGAAATAATTAAAAGCAGTGATTAAGGAGCAAGTTAAACAAGTTTTACTTTTTAATACCCAAGGTTTAATAGTTAATTTTTCTTTCAAACTTAACCTCTAAGAGCACCTTTTCTTGAAAGGTCCCAATAGTAGTTTAGAGCAGTGGTCACTAACCATGTTCCTGGAGATCTTAGTTAATCAAGAATGTCTTAAGGCAATGATTAGATGGTCAGGTGGGCACAATTATGATTGGAGCTAAAATCTTAGAGACAACTGGTTTAGGGGGTAACGTTTTTTTTGTCAAAATTACTTTTTTTTACTCTACAGATTGATATGGCATTGTTGGCAGAATAAAGTTTTCATTCATTCATTCATTCTTGTCATATTGTAGTTTTGTTCCAAATTTATTAGAAATATAGGGTAGAGGAAAATGCCAACACCGCCAGCATGTAAATACTGCAAATTTCAGAGACAAATGAAATAAATTATCAAATCTACAGTTAGGATCATTATAATACATCATTTTTTTATTAAAAGTATTGTATCAGTATCGTATCACAATGTGTTTTATTGCCATTCATTGCATATAAACCTAAAGCAAGTTTATTTAAATCTCTCAAAAAATTTTTGTGTGATTTGAGCCATACTGTATCGATCCATCCATCTTCAACCACTTATCTTCAGACATTCCCCTGAACAACAACCAATAACAGAACAGGGAGGAGACAGAACAGAAACAATAGAAACGCATGTGTCCATAGTAAACAATGTCACAATTGTCAACATTCGAAGAGCGGGCACTCGAGCACCTTGCTCTTGCACGCGTGTGCCCTCCGGCTCTCCAAGCGCACTGCCTAAAGGGGAGACCGTGACATAACCCCCCCCAAGGGCACTGCTCCAGTAGCGCCAGAAAACACTCATCTCCATTAGCGGTCCCGGCCCCAGCGGAACATGAAAGCTTAGCAACGTCGTCAGCGGAACAGGAAATTAGAACTACATCCTCAGCAGAGCAGGAAGGTGGAGCATCGTCCTCCCTCAATTCTGCAGGCTGAACTTGGTTGGCTGTGTTAACAGACACAGCCGTGAGCAGAACTTGGTTGGTTGTGTCTGCAGACTTGTGCATGAGTCGTACTTGGTTGTCCATTTCAACAGACTCGGTCGTGAAGGGAACTTGGTTATCCGTGTCAACAGACTGGGTCATGAGCGGAACTTGGTCGTCCGTGTCAGCAGACTCGGACGTGAGCGGAACTTGGTCGTCCATGTCAACAGACTCGGTCGTGAGAAGAACTTGGTCATCCGTGTCAGCAGACTCAAACGTGAGCAGAACTTGGTCGTCCATTTTAGCAGACTTGAACGTAAGCTTCACTTGGTTGGTTGTGATGTTGGTGTCAAGCGTGAGCAGAATCTGTTTGTCTGAATCAGCAGACTCCGGTGTGATTAGAGCTTGGTTGTTCATGACCTCAGCTTCAGGCATGAGCAGAACATGGTTGCTACTGACTTCGTCACCGACCTCAGACAGGAACTTGGCATGAACAGGGCCTGGGTTGGCCGTTTCTTTGACCCAGGTCAGGAACTTGGCATGAGCAGAGCTTGGGTTGGCCGTCTCTTCGACCTGGGACAGGAACATGACTTGGGAGGTCACCTCCTTGACCTCTAGCAGGAACTTGACCTTATGCTGGAGTTCTGAGGTCGCCACATTGAGACCTGCTTGTGGATCTCAAGCTGGAGCTCTGGGGCTGAGGTCGCCACATTGACCTCTGGCTGAGGCTCTGAGGTCGCCAGGTTGACCTCTGGCTGCAGCTCAGCATGCGAGACCGCCTCATGGGTCTCAAGCTGAAGCTCTGAGGTCACCACGTTGACCTCTGGCTGGAGCTCAGCATGTGAGACCGCCTTGTGGGTCTCCAGCTGGAGCTCTGGGGTCGCCATGTTGACCTTGGGCTGGAGCTCAGCATGCGAAACCGCCTCGTGGGTCTCAAGCTGGAGCTCTGAGGTCACCACATTTGACCTCTGGCTGGAGCGCGGCAGGTGGGACCACCTCATGTGTCTCAGGTTCGAGCTCTGTTACAGAGGTTTCTATGTTGACCTCAGCCTGTTGTTTTGCAAGCGCTTTCTTGTGTAGTTGCTTGTGCTGCCGCCAGCTGCTCTTGAACCATTCCTTAGAGCAGGAAAATGCTTTATTGAAACCTAGCTTCTTGCATGTAGGACATTGGAGCTGAGTCTCCTTCCAGCAGCCCTCAGTCATGCATCTCAGTGGAACCTCCACAATGTTGGCAGAGCTGCGGATTCTACCCGGTCCACCTACTCGTATTAGAGGTGGAATGGCAGGTAAGCCTGGGGCATCCCATTGACTCTCCACCCCTGTAAATCCAGGTCGTGTAGCTCGTCACAAGCACACTTATCATGCAAAACACCTATAATCTATTTAAAAATAGATTTATTAAAAAATCTATTTTTAAAAAAATATTCTGGTCATAATTAGGCAAAAAAGAATTTAAACACTCAACAATGGCTTCGTTACAGATCACAGTTACAGTGTTTTAGTATATAGTTTGCCATTCCATGTTTCACAGAACTTCTTGTCAACGTCTGGACATGGAATCAACCAGTTTCTGTAACAGTTGTGAAGGAAGTGTCCTCCTGGGTTTCTCAACACAAACACTATACCATTAGATCCATGCTAGTTAAATTTGGATTCATCTGAAAATTTGGATTATCATATCGTTGAGGCTGATGAATGGTTTCCACCACATTACTGTTCCTCTGTACCCATGCCCATTGATTGTATTTTGAATAGTTTGTGCACTTGTGTTTGCACTAAGTGGTATTTGGTCATTCTTATTAAAAACTTATTTCACTCTTCTTAGTCATTTAAGTACATTACGCGTGTCCCACAATTCAAACAGCCATGTCAGTACATACATCCATCCATCCATCTTCTACCACCTACTCCTTTCTCGGGTCGCGGGAATCCTGGAGCCTATCCCAAGGAGCATCGGGCACAAGGTAGGGTACACCCTGGACAGGGTCATGTCAGTATATTTTCCTTAGATAACCATTGCATGTAAGTATAGAGTAACCATCTAATTTCGTCAATGCACATTTCACTGCACAATGTAGAAAATAAAAGAAAATTCAGGGGCAAAGTTGAATTGATTTGATAAAGTTCTCACTGCATTGTCCAAAAAATTTTCAAAAAAGGTTAGGCTTCCTCTTGGTACCAAGCGTTTCTCTATGGATACTTTAATGTACTGTATCTAAGACGCACTGGTGCAACTGCCTGCACACACATTACCACCCAACTCTGCTTCCATGTGGCTTTAGTTCAATCTATACATATGCCCAAGCTTTTTATCCACAAATGTCCATGTGTAGTAACAAATCTGTCCAAAAGTGTAGAAATGTCCTCCCCAGTTGTCATGGCTTCCAGCAGTTTGCAGAAAGTATCTTCCATAATCATCCCTTCGTGAATGTACAGTACAGGATATATACCCGCAGTTGAGCTAAACCTGTTGGTCTGCCTTTCTGTTTGATGCGTTTCCGTCTGGTGAAGGTGAGATGGCTCTTGAGCTTAGGGTTCGTCCCTTTCAGTACAGATATTAGACGGCGAATAGCACCAGTGTATATATCTATGCTTGGTACTGATCCTTGTGCCACAATAACTGCAACTAAACGTTTCTGGTAACTGTTGATCAGTCCTGTGCATCGGCTTGGAGGAATTATTTTCCTCAGCACAGAACAGCTTCAACTCTGGGATTTTGGTGGGTTTCCTCACATGAACTGCTTGCTTCGGGTCCTTCCACAACATTTCTTTTGGATTAAGGTCAGGATTTTGACTTGGTCAATCCAAAACAAAAACTTTATTCTCTAATAACCATTTTTGGTAAAATGACATGTGTGTTCAGGGTTGTTGTGTTGTTGCATCACCCACTTTCTCCTGAGATTCAGTTCATGGACAGATGTCCTGACATTGTCCTTTAGAATTTGGTGGTATAATTCAGAATTAATTGTTCCATCAATGACCACCACCATGTTTCACAGATGGGATAAGGTTCTTATGCTGAAATGCAGTGTTTTCCTTTCTCCAAACATAACGTTTTCATTTAAACAAAAAAAAAGTTATATTTTTGTCTCCGACCCTACATCACCGAACAGGTTACACAGATACTAGTCCAGGCTCTTGTTATCTCTAAACTGGACTACTGCAACTCACTGCTTTCAGGCCTCCCAGCCAGCTCCATCAAACCCCTTCAGATGATTCAGAATGCTGCAGCGTGCCTCGTCTTCAACCAGCCCAAGACAACCCATGTCACATCCCTCTTCATCTCCCTCTACTGGCTTCCTGTAGCTGCACGCATCAAGTTCAAGGCCTTGATGCTCACCTACAAGAACTTGTCAGGAACAGCACCCTCCTACCTCAACTCTCTCCAGAAGGCCTACGTTCCCTCTCGCAATCTGCGATCGACTGAAATAAAAAATTTGCACTTACACCTCTACTCTGTGCACTTTGCTTCCTCTGGAACTCAATTAATGGATCTTGTATAGCAGCACTACTTGTATTGTTCTCTGCTTGATATATCGCTTTGCTTATTTGTAAGTTGCTTTGGATAAAAGCGTCTGCCAAGTGAATAAATGTAAATGTCTCATCCATCCACAAAATATTTTTCCAATAGCCTTCTGGCTTGTCCACATGATCTTTGAACTGCAGACAGGCAGCAATGTTCTTTTTGGAGAGCAGTGGCTTTCTCCTTGCAACCCTGACATGCACACCATTGTTGTTCAGTGTTCTCCTGATGGTGGACTCATAAACATTAACATTAGCCAATGTGAGAGAGACCTTTAGTTGCTCAGAGGTTACCCTGGGTTCCTTTGTGACCTTGCGGACAATTACATGTATTGCTCTTGGAGTGATCTTTGTTGGTCGACCACTCATGGAGAGGGTAACAATGGTCTTGTATTTCCTCCATTTGTACATGATCTGTCTGACTGTGGAATGGTGGCATCCAAACTCTTTAGAATTTGGTCTCTACTCGTTTTTTTGTGAGGTCCTCGGAAATCTCCTTTGTCCATGCCATGCCTCCAAAAATATATGTTGTGAAGATCAGACTTTGATAGATCTCTGTTCTTTAAATAAAACAGGTTGCTCACTCACACCTGATTGTTATCGCATTGATTGACAACACCTGACTCTAAATTCACCTTCAAAGTACCTGTTAATACTAGAGGTTTACATAATTTTGTCACTCACAGATATTTATAATATTGCATCATTTTCCTCAATAAATAAATGACGAAGTATAATATTTTTGTCCCATTTGTTTAATTGGGTGCTCTTTATCTACTTGTAGGACTTCAGTGAAAATATGATGTTTAGGTCATATTTATGCAGAAATGTAAAATTTTCTTTACTGCAGCTGTGTGACACAAATGTTGGTTATAAATGGCATGTGAATACATGCATTTTTCTACAGAAAAAGATAGCATAATTTCATTGGATGCTTTTTATTTGACTTTTGGGACAATGTCTAATTGAATGTTTGCACACTAGAGGGTGCAGAAGTTTATTTTTGTCTATGAGAAATACATTAATTTGTTGTAATGTTTTCTATAGTGGGATAAAACACTATGTGGGAACCACAGCTTTATGGTAACTAACTATACATCACCACATTTAAAGACTGGTGTCTGCTGTAGAGGTCTTCTTACACAAAGCCCTTCCTAACTCCAAGCTCCAAGACCACAGACATTAATTTCATCTGGACAAACTCTCAACATTTTCATAGATGTTTCTGGCCCAATGTTCCACTGTAAACTTAACCTATCCTAACCATCCACCCAACCAACAAATTATAACTGATTTCCATCATCTCCAGTGCCTCACTTTGATGTGCTTATCTGAAATTCTCTATCCCTCTGGCTTGGTTAGTCTTTAAAGTTAGATAATTCAGTCATGCTGCTATGGAAACCAATCTGAACAAATCAAAATTGTGCATACAATTTCTTTATCTCTGGAGATGCAAGAATGTTTTTAAATTGGAATTACTGCAATGGAGCTTCTGTACATTCAGAACAGATGCAAATTTTTGTGTGGTCTAAATCTTTCATTAACAGTATCATCATTTCACTAAATAGATAAAGAATATTATTGTGTTCTTTTGTAGGAGATATACTTGGTCGTGCATTAAAAAATCTGGATGGGCTGCTAAGGACGCATAAGGCTGTGGAGAACAAAACATTGCTCTCCTCGCCCCCCAATATTTACATTCTTCAGTATCTGGAGAACACTGAGCAGCTCACCACAGCTATCCGTGAAAGGGCTACTGGTTTCCTTAAGAGTGGTCAGTGATATTATCTTTCTATTTTTAATATTTTAAGACCAACAATAATCATTCCAAATAGATTTTTTGGAACAAACCAGAATAAACTCATTTGATTTTACACAGGATACCAGAGGCAACATAACTATAAACATTTTAATGGTGCATATAGCACATTTGGCAGTGGGAGGAGAACACATGGTAAGAATTTCTTAAAGCAAGCTATAAGGTAAACAGGTAGTGATGATACAACCTGAAACTTATTTTCCTAAGTATTTCTTAGTTATTGTGAATTTTTATATAATTCTGGAATGTACTAAACTAGTTTTACAAATAATTCTCCATCACCAGGTTAACTGCATTTGTCTTGAGGACTTTCAAAGCACAACGTTACATCTTTACTGATCCAGAAATCATTAACAGTGCAAGGCAATGGCTAATAAATAATCAGAGATCAAGATGTTTTATAAGACAATGCAGTCTGTTCAATAATAGATTGAAGGTATTATGTTACTCAGGAAACCCTTTACTACAAAACACATTTCTGAATATATGTATTGAATTGCTGTTTTTATCTATATATCATGCATATTGTTCTAATGTATTCCAGTGTGGTGTAAATGATGACGTGACTATTACTGCATACATCACTGCATCATTGATTGAATTGGGTAACACTGTCCAGGTAAGAGCATGAGAGTTCGCAATCTTTTCACTCCATTCACAATCCATATAAGCTTGGTAAAATGCATCCAGTCTAAATCACAATAGCACTAGTTAATTCAACCAGCAGTACACTGATTTAATAAAGTTGTCATCAATTGTGGTTAAATTTAACATTTGCACCGGCGTTGTTAAGAGTAAGTCCTGCCTTTAAGTAAAATCATTGTGTTTCTTCTACATGATTTTGTACATTTTTATTGCAGGATCCTTTTGTGAATAAAAGTCTGCTGTGCCTCAAGTCTTCTATTGGTAACCTGACAAACACCTACACCACTGCACTGTTGGCCTACACTTTCAGTCTTGCTGGAGAGAATGAAGTTCGGGAGCAGCTACTAAAAGAGTTGGATAACGATGCCATTTCAGGAGGTACTGAATGATTAGAAGAATTGATAACATTTATATTTGTAACAAACACAACAAACTATATTTCTGCAAGTAAAATTGCTGAATGTAATAATTGGAAATTGGGAAAAATGCTATTGCAAGCTACGAGAGCACGTGCTTTTCCCGAGTGACAGCTGGACACGTGGGTGTTTGTTTATGTTTCTGTCATGTCTCCTCCCGGCTGTCACGTGTGTCGGCATTGCGCTCAGCTGTTAGCGGTTACGAGGCTAATTATGCCGGCATATATACCGCTCGCCTCCGAGCACACAACGCGGAAAATTACATAGAATATACATACTATAAACTTAGTTATCACGTTCAAGTTTAGATTAAGTTCACGCTGGGTTATCCGCTCCCAGGTCCACGTCCTAGTTTACGTTTATGTTTGTTTCTCGACCCTGTTTTCTTGACCTCGACCTTGTTCTCTGTCTTACCCTGTATATGCCTGCTTGCTGTTCGCCTGACCTTCGCCTGTTTCTGGATTACGATTGTGGATTACGTTTTGGATTTGTTTGCCTCTTTAAATAAAACATCCGTTCTTATTTGTGATTGCATCCGCCCCCTTTATCCGCTCCGACACGGGTTTATGACAATGCCTACAGATAACTGGTATAAGTAATTGCCAGCAAGAAAATGGCTTTCAGAGAAATCCATCTCCAAATCCAAATCCATCCATTTGACATGCTGCACGGGCTCCAAAGGGAAGGATCTCAGTGATTCTAACAGAAGAATCTAAGGTATATAAAGTCCCAGGATCATATGTGACTCTAAACTTCGGACCAGATCTGCCAATGAGAACATTATGTATGCACTGGCATGACAAATTATCTGCCAATGGATTAAGAAAATGTAAAGCTTGATATGAGTAAAAGCATCTAAAAGAAATATCAGGGACTTCCGGCTGAGTGACAAATGGAGCAGGTCGCAACTTTCGGGGCTCCTGCAACAATTATTAATATTATATGATAGGCACTGTTTTTGGTAGCATTTGTGTTTGTAAGTCTTGTTTAACACCTTAAGTTTCCATTTTAATGTCTAAAATGCCGGCAAAATCCAAAGGCGCGAATGCTTTGGCTGCTACACCTCTGCGGCCTGCTCCACACGCTGCATCCCCGCCGCGTAGTGACCCCTCTATGCCCGCTATCCCCCCCGGTTTCAAGGATGAGCTCCTTGCTGCACTAAGCCATGAAATGGCGGCCATTTTTAAATCTGGAGAACAAATGTGGAAAACAAATGTGAGGATCTCGAGGCTAGATCACGGCGCAATAATGTGAGGATCGTAGGTGTCCCTGAAGACTCGACCCGCGCTGCTACACCGGCAGCCGTTTCCCACTTTGCTTAAGGGAGTTTTTTGGGCTAAACAAAGAGCCACTTTTGGGACCGCGCCATCGCACTCTGCAGCCGAGGCCCAAACCCAGTGAACGCCCCGCCTTTAACGCGCCCGACTCCATTACCACGCGGGACTGTGTGGACATCCTGCGGCGGGCCAGAGCCCAACGGCGGGTGAAGGTTGGTGACATGGTCATCTCTATCTTTCCCGATCATACCGCGAAGGTAGCCCGTGTTCATGCTGCCTTCAATGACTGCCGCCACCAGCTCCGTGGAGATACCGGGAATACGGTTCGGTTTGCTTTATCCGGCGCGCCCCGCGCTACACCTACGACGGAATCGAGAGGGAGTTTAAATCCGCCAGAGGCCGCGGGGTTTTATTAAGACACTGACCAAGTGAGAACACTGATAATCCGTCTCCAGAAGTGAAATGGACCACTACTGACTCTACAACACATGAGGGAGTATTGACTGTTTATGTGCCTTGACATTTATCTTCGTTTAGTTTGCAGGGGCCCGGCCTGGGGGGTTTATTACTATCGGGTCAACAGCTGATAGCTTTCCTGTTGGGGATTTGACTCCTTGTGGAGTCTGCACTGGGGTCTCCATCGTTTGGGGATGGGGACGGTGTAAGTGCAATGGGGAGGGGGGTGGGATGGGGTGGTTCACTGTGTGTTTGGAGTGTGTTTTCTTTTGTTTTGGTTTATCATTTACTTTTATTGTATTTATTTTTTCTTTTTTTCTTTTCACTTTTTACTTTTTCTTATTTTATCTTTGTTTTTGTCCGTTTCTCCCCCCTCCTGTTTCCTGTCCCCTTTTC
This sequence comes from Ameiurus melas, assembly GCA_012411365.1. Classification (NCBI taxonomy): domain Eukaryota; kingdom Metazoa; phylum Chordata; class Actinopteri; order Siluriformes; family Ictaluridae; genus Ameiurus; species Ameiurus melas. The sequence continues at coordinate 17,081,844 of CM022759.1, read as the reverse complement.
CTTCTCTCAGAGGTGAGGCTTCACTTTGATTCTCTTCCTGCCATAAACACTTGATAGATGTCCACTAATACTGGAAAATCTGGCTCGCATGTGAACTTTGTGAGCTGGAACATTAAAGGTATGGGGAGTCCTACGAAGAGATCCAGAGTATTTGCCCATCTGAAACGGCTCAATGCGGACATAGTGTTTCTACAAGAAACTCATATGCGCACCACAGACCAGGTACGGCTTAAATGCCCCTGGATTTCTGAGCTATTTCACTCTAATTTCAATTCTAAGGCCAGAGGGGTTGCCATTTTAATTGGTAGATCAATTCACTTTTCATCCTCCAATGTAATATCAGATGAAAATGGGAGATACTTAATAATATCAGGTAAATTGTTGCATGCCCCGGTATTACTGGTTAATGTTTACGCCCCAAATTTTGATGACCCACACTTCATGAATAAGCTCTTGGAGTGCCTCCCTTCACTACATAATACTGTCCTTATATTTGGAGGAGATATGAAATGCGTTATTGATCCTAGGTTGGACCGTTCTTCTTCCAAGACCTTGACACCCTCACTAATGTCGAGTACACTTTCTGATTTCATGTCTAAGAATGGTTGTGTGGATCCCTGGAGATTCCATAATCCCAGTATCAAGGAATATTCTTTCTTTTCGCAGGTGCATAAGTCCTTCTCTAGAATTGATTATTTCTTTATTGATGCCAAACTTACACTGTATCTCCAAAGTGTCGATGGTTAAATATCACCCTATTGTGATTTCTGACCATGCCCCGCTTTCTCTGGATATTCAACTTTCCCGCCCAACCTCTATATTCAACACCGTGGAGGTTTAATACTCTGCTCCTGTCAGACAACAAATTTAACACATTCATTGCAACTTCAATTGATGATTCTATTGAAATCAATCAGAACGAGCTTGAACCTATTTCCTGTTCCCTGCTGTGGGAATCACTAAAAGCATACTTGCGGGGCCAAATAATTTCCTACTCTGCACATCTGAACAACACTCGTATGGCCAAACTTCATGAGCTATCGCGTAGAATTGACGAACTACTGTAGATAGGCAATTGGGCACTGGTCCCTCTTCTGCTTTACTTAAAGATCGGGTTGTATTGCAGGCTGAATTTTACCTTATTACATCAGTGGATGCAGAGCGCCTTCTGCTACGTTCACGCTCCACATATTATGAACATGGTGACAAACCGAACCGACTCTTGGCCCATCAATTGAGACGTCAAGCTGCCTCACGAATAATTCCTCAAATAAAGGATTCATCTGGTATACTCCACACAGACCCCAATACCATTAATTCAGTCTTCTGCTCATTCTATTCTTCTCTGTATATGTATGATTTTCCAGCTGGGACTTCGGATATGAATGCTTTCTTAGACAGTCTCAATTTCCCTACCATTAACCCAGAAGTTGCTAAAGATCTTGACTCTCCATTAACCTTAGAGGAAATCAACCTAGCCGTGAATAGCATGCAAAACAATAAAGCTCCTGGCCCTGATGGATTCCCGGTAGAATTTTTCAAAAGATTTGAATCTAAACTGTCCCCTATATTGCACTCTGTATATAGGGAATCGCTGCAGAGTGGCGCTCTCCCTCCTACTTTGCGACAAGCCTCTATAAATCTACTTTTAAAGAAGGACAAAGATCCGAATCTCTGCAGCTCTTACAGACCCCTCTCTTTGATAAATGTAGATGCTAAGATTCTTGCTAAGGCTTTGGCTAGTCGTTTGGAAATAATTCTTCCAGTCATAGTTTCAGAAGAACAAACTGGATTTATAAAAGGGCGTCAGTTATTTTACAACGTCCGCACCCTTTTGAACATTATCTACTCCAAATGCTCTACTACTTCCCCCGAAGTGGTAATCTCAGTCGATGCTGAAAAAGCGTTCGACAGAGTTGAATGGGACTACCTGCTTACAGTATTGCACAAATTTGGATTGAGTGACACATTTATTTATTGGATACGCCTTCTGTATACATCCCCGCAAGCTATTATCTCCACTAATGGTATCCAGTCAACTTATTTTACTTTATCCCGTGGCACTCGACAGGGTTGTCCCTTGTCTCCTTTACTGTTTGCGTTAGCTATAGAGCCCTTGTCAATTAATCTGAGGTCCTCCTCCTCTTTCACTGGGATATCTCGGTTGGGCATGGAATTTAAACTTTCTCTTTATGCGGATGATTTATTACTGTATGTTTCCAACCCATGTCACTCTCTACCTGGAATTCTGTCCTTTCTCCAAAGATTTGGCTCGTTTTCAGGTTATAAAGTTAACGTTTCCAAGAGTGAGTGCTACCCGGTTAATACTTTGGCATTACAAATGACTCAATCTGATATTCCCTTCAGAATGAGCCCCTCTGGCTTTAAGTATTTAGGAATTAACATAACCAGGTCTCTGACTTCACTTTACTCTGCTAACTTCTCTCCATTGATGTCTGAAATCAAAACTGACCTTCAACGATGGAGGTCTTTACCTCTGTCGCTGATAGGAAGGATTAACACGGTAAAAATTAATATCCTGCCTAAGTTCCTCTTTTTGTTCCAATGTCTCCCTCTATTCTTATCAAAGCGATTTTTTAAGACTATAGATCAGGACATTTCTAGCTTTTTGTGGTGTGGTAAGACACCCAGAATAAGTAAGTCAATGCTTCAGAGATGTAAGCTCAATTCTGGTCTCTCTCTTCCAAATTTTCAGTTGTATTACTGGGCATCACATATTCATAAAATCTTATTTTGGTTGAGACCAGCGCATTCCCCATGGTGTACATTAGAGGTACATTCATGCGGCTCGTCCTCTCCAATGGCTCTGCTTACCTCTTCCACTTCTACCAACTTCTCTGGCTTTACAGACAACCCTGTGGTTAGTGCAGCTCTAAAAATTTGGTACCAGTTCAGGAAGAATTTCAAATTCGTCTCCGCGTCTCCCTTAACTCCATTACTGAAAAATCACTCATTTCAGCCTGCAATATCAGACCCCACATTTGCTATCTGGCATGACAAAGGTCTCAAAACTTTCAAAGATCTCTATAAGGGTGGAGCTTTTCGTAGTTTTGCAGATCTGTCGAGCGAATTTCAACTTCCACCGTCACATCTTTTCCGTTATTTCCAAGTTAGACACTGTGCAAAATCGCTGTTTCCTACCTTTCCCTCCTTACCCTTAAGCCAACTGTGGGATGATTTTCTCTTGTCTGATCCTCTTCAGAAATCTCGTATTTCAGGAATTTACAATAAACTTTTATCCTACGACAGCTCACCTATCATTAAAATCAAGGTTGCTTGGGAGGGCGAATTGGGGTTGACACTACATGAAGACTTGTGGGACGGTGCCCTTAGCAAGATCCACAAGAGCACAGTTTGTGCTCGTCTTTCTTTGATACAGTTTAAGGTGTTACACAGGATTCATTTCTCCAAAACACGTTTGTCACAGATTTATCCCACCGTCATTGACCGCTGTGATAAATGTCACGCCTCTCCCTGCAATCTCACTCACATGTTCTACTCTTGCCCATTGTTATTCTCCTTTTGGCAGAATTATTTCGATAGCATCTCAGAAATACTGTCCTGTTTTACTGTTAAACCCTCTCCCCATATTGCCATATTTGGGTATCCGGAGGATTATGACAGGTACAGTTCGACGCAATTAGATCTCTTGGCGTTCACTTCCTTATTAGCAAGACGGCGCCTTCTTTTCCATTGGAAATCCACGACGCCTCCCTCCAGTACTCAGTGGCTTAGGGATGTTATGTCTCTTCTAAAGTTGGAAAAGATTAGGTACTCTCGGGGGGCCGATTCTGGCACGTTTCACAGAAAGTGGCAGCCTTTCTTAACTTTCTTCAAATCTTTGCCATCTTTCCCTTCAGATTGAGAGATCACTCCCACCCCCCAATTTATTTTGGTTAGTTTTTCTATTTTGTTAATTTTTTGTTAATTTGTTAGTTTTTCTATTTTGTTAATTTTTATTTATGTATTTATTTATTTATTTTTCTTATTTCTTATTTATTTTTTCTTTTCTTTTCTCCGTCAATTTTGGTTTTTAATTATTTATTTTTATTACTTTTCTCTTTGTTTCTATTTGGTGAGTTTGGACATATGCATGTGTTCTAATTTGTACAAAAAAAAGGGGGGGTTGGCTCCCAATTTGTTTAGTCACTGAGACGACAATTTTCTGTGCCTTCCTTTTTTTTCTCTTCTCCTCTTATGCTTGGGTCTCAGTGTACTAATGTCTGTTTGTTTGTTTTTCCAATGTGCCATCTCTTCCAATAAAAATATTTATAAAAAAAAAAAAAAGAAATATCAGATAAATTTGCCCATATTCAATATATTCTTATAGTCAGGAAAAGTGCCTGACAAAATACTTTATTGGGGCATTTGCCCCAAACCACAATGTATTTGGAATCAATCCATCCATCTTCTACCGCTTACTCCTTTTTCAGGGCCCCGGGGAACCTGGAGCCTATCCCAAGAAGCATTGGGCACAGGGCGGGGTACACCCTGAACAGGGTGCCAGTCCATCGCAGGGCACAATCACATACACACTAATGTATTTGGAATATAAATATTAAATCAATGTTATTGCTGGGATTTTTTTCCCCCCAAGATTTATTTTAACTAAGTTGTAACCCTTGACATAAATCCTAATCGTACATTGTGTCACTCAACTGCCATAATTCTAATTTTAAAAACCAGTGCTATCAGTAATGAGATTCAAGCCCCCATTGTTATGTTTAAATGCCCATAATCATTTCAAAGGAGTCAACTGTGTTGATCCTGCAAAATCAGAAGACAGCACAGAGTCGATAGTAGTGAGTTATTCAGTTAAAATCAGGCTAACAAGGCAGTCATAAACAAAGCTTTATTAAAGAGAAAAGCTTTCTTTCTCGTTTGGTCTGTGTGTTCCTGCAGGTCTCTGTGTGTCTTTGAGGTTGATGGTAGCAAGCTTTGTAGGTGGCACAGGGACAAGGCAATGATGCCAGACATATCTGAGCTGGTATATATGTGCACTTGAAAACTCCCTTAATTCAAATCAGATAGAATCCTGTATAAATATATCATTTATACGATGACTCACAGCAGCTCAGGATAGGAGCATCATGTTTTAGTGTATTTTCCACTGACTCAAAAAACAATTTAATTACAAAAGATCTATATATATAAAGAAAGACATTAAATAAGTGATCAAGGGTTTGTGCTGTAGAAGTGTTATTATGGTTATGCGTACATGGCTTAATTATCTTGTGTCTCTTTAATTTTAGATGGTCGACTTCACTGGTCTCAGTCAGCATCAGATGACTCCGGCTCATTGTCAGTGGAAATCAGTTCTTACGTGCTGCTAGCTGTTCTCACTGCAGGTCAACTCACTACAGCTGATTTGGGATACGCTAATAGGATTGTCAGCTGGCTGGTGAAGCAGCAAAATCCCTATGGAGGCTTTTCCTCCACACAGGTACTCAATTAAATTGCATTGTTCACGTTTGCTTGTTCTGCATTTAGTCTTTATAGCATTTAATTATTGTGTTTTTTTAATCAGGACACAGTCGTTGCCCTCCAAGCTCTGGCTCTGTACTCCACTAAAGTGTTCAGCTCAGATGGTTCTAGCACAGTAACTGTAAAGTCAGAAGATGGACACAGTTACACATTTGATGTGAACCAGAGCAATAAATTACTGTACCAAGAACGATCACTGCAGGATGTTCCTGGCAAATACAGCATTGAAGTGAAGGGCTCCACCTGTGTGTCAGTGCAGGTCAGTACAGCTAACTCTTCCAGTCCTACAAATCTTGTGTCTAAATGAAACACTGTTCTATTTGAAAGAAAAATGCAGTTCTATGTATCTGAAGGGATTGTATAAGCACTAATTACCCAACAACTACTTTTTATGCAAGCCTATACAATGTATTAAATGTTTTTATAATTGATTGATTGTTGTTTATTATTGTTTATCTGTTTAAGTATTGTTTCATGGCTTAACTTTTTTTTAATTCCTGCTTGCAGACAGCACTTTTCTACAATGTCCCCACACCTACTCAAACTAGCACGCTGAGCATCGCGGTGAAGACAGAGGGAAACTGCACAAAATCATTTGGACAAACTTTGTCCCTTGGCTTCACTGTTGAGTAAGAATGAATGTGTGATAAAACTCTGTTCTAAAATAAGAAAACTGGTCAATTATGTTTTCGGAGTCTAACTGTAAATATTTCAAAGATATCAAAATACCTATACCTGGATAGTGTTTGGGTTAAAAACCATTAATATAACGATTAATGATAACATCCTCTTATGACACTTTAATTTGCAGTGACAATAATTAATACTTTATTTTCTATCATTATTGCTATGAATACTCCTGAAGTTTATTGACAAACATTTTCTTTAATTTCAGATATCATGGGACACTTAACAACACTAACATGATCATAGTGGACATAAAACTGTTATCAGGGTTCACAGCAGATCCTGGTGAAGTAAGCAGTAACAATGTTGCTAAAAGTTCTGTAATATACATGTCTAGATAAACAGATATGCAAATGCATTGCTGTTGAAATGATCTTGGTAGAATAATGATTAAATTGTTTTCTTAGCTGAAAAGGGGTATTTTGGTGGAACGGGTTGATTCTAAAGATGACCATATTATCATGTATATCAAAGAGGTAAGAGGAGAACATGGCTTAAATATGTATATAGCATTCATTATTACCTACATTACACAACTGTGGTGTATATCCACTCCAAGAAATTAGTATGCCTTATTTATTACACATAAAATACAGATATGATGGAGTGAGTTTACAATATGATATCTGGTGTCTCTAACAGCTCCAGAGGAATATTCCTATCAACTATCAGCTACACATTTAACAGCCGCTTCCTGTCAAGAATCTCAAGCCAGCTGTGATCAAAGTTTATGATTACTACCAAACAAGTAAGACTTTCCAGGATTGCATTATTTAAGCAGTTACTGCAACTATACTGGTATTGTTTACTGATTCACAACATATATCATTCAGGTGACCAGTCTGAGACGAAGTACACCTCCCCCTGTGTGTAGGATTTCACATTGGGATGGAAGATGCAGAAAAACCTTTGTATATCTGCTGTATGATGGTTTAATTTTCTGATATAGAGTTTTTGTTGTTGTTACAATTAAAAAAATACCCTTCAAATGCCTTATATGTTATTGTTGTGCTTAGGATCTTCACAGTATTATAGTACAGCTATAATTTGAACATTCCTTTGAATATAATGGATGTTAAGCATTTAGTACTGCTATATATTTAATGAATCTGGATTGAATAACATTAAGGCATTTACTGAATAAGTGAATCATCCAACAAAGCAACAAATTTTTGCAAAATTACTGGAACCCAAAAAATATTTAATATAAACACAATCAATTTTAAATTCTAGGCAATATTTTTATTTTAATAAAATGTGCACATGGTCTACAGGAACTCTGTTATTGTGTTTGGCTATGCCCTGTTCCTTTTGTGTATAAATGTGAGGTTGCAATTCCTTTGTCATCCATCACCATAGGAAAAACGAAAGAGATGGGTAGATATAAAAATAAAAAGTGCTTGGGCAGTTATCTAAAAGAGTGTTGAATGGAATTTTTTCACTATTAATGGGAAAGAAACCTGTGCTTTTAGGCAAGGCAAGATCATGTCTCTAATATAATTACTTAACAGATGAAAACAGAGGGAAGTTTAGCTAGACAACCATATTAAAGGTTTACCCTTCCTGCGTATAAACATAAAAAGTAGTTCAGGCTAGTTGGTAACACAGAGAGACTTTATGTAGGAAGGTTAAAAAAAATTGGGGTTTGTGTGCCTTCACAGGCAGTACTTAAATGGAAATATGTGGTTGAGTGCTGTTTAGTTTGTCTAGTACACCACCATATATTAGCATTTTGTAATGGTAATCTTCAGAGTCCTCATCCATCCATCCATCTTCCACCGCTTCCTCCTTCTTCAGGGTCGAGGGGTAACCTGGAGCCTATCCCAGGGAGCATCGGGCACAAGGCGGGGTACACCCTGGACAAGGTGCCAATCCATCACAGGGCACAATTACATACACACTCACACACACACCAATTCATACACTATGGACACTTTAGAGTCCTCATACATTTTAAATCTACTTGAACACGAATTACCCCCATTTGAGTGACTAATATTTTAAAAGATGTTGCTATTTGACAGATGTTCCATTTGGTCACCTTTCTAGATGTTCTCCCATTTAGTGGCCAAAAATGGGAACTGCAACTAGAGCCTTCCCGAAACTGTTGCAACAAATTCTTTTATACACTCACCATCCACTTAATTAGGAACACCTATACACCTCCACATTCATGCAGTTATCTTATCAGCCAATCATGTAGCAGCAGTTCAATGCAATAAAAATCATACAGATATAGGTCAAGAGCTTCAGTTACTTTTTCTTCATTTTGTTTGATATGAACATTAACTGAAGCTCTTAACCTGTATCTGCAGGATTATTTATTTTTATTTTTTTTGGACAATAGACCCACACACACCCACACCCACACACATACACACACACATTCACACCTACGGGCAGATGTTTGGAAGAAGAAACCATTGTGAGCACGGGCATGCACAGACAGAAATACATCAAGCTCAACACCAGGGACCCTGGTTCTGTGGGTTCTGTAAAATCTTTTGAACCCTTTGTAATTGTGGATTTCTAAATGAAATATTCATAAAATGAGGTCTGGCTATTTTCCAACTGCTCTCCCAAGTTCTTATGCTCACAGAACATCATGTCTCCGATTAGAGCACTGGGAAAGTCTGTCAAGACGACAAGCACCAGGTTTATGACATTAAGTAATAAACTGGTGTATTCTTTCAACAGAGTGTACTGACAAGAGTGTTTTGTATTTCAAAACGTTTAGTTGAACAGATTATTATTGTTTGGCCACTGTTCTTAGTACTACTCAATATCAACGAACACTGGACCAGTGCTTATGGATATTTATAATATTCATGCGTTCATACATTCAAATACAAGTATGCATGCTATTCAGTGTACTGGAGGCAGGTTAAACTTCCTAATCTAATCCTAATATATAATATCAAAATGCCCCAAAATTAATATATAGGAGTTTAATGTGTTGCAGACTCGTGTTAATCTCTGCGGTAAGACTATGAGGTTTAGCCATATGCATAAGTATGTGATAAAATATAATGACAGTGCAAGTGATTTCGACGTGTTAAAACATATCTGAATGAGATGCAGTAGAAACTTGTCCGAGAGAGAGAGAGAGAGAGAGAGAGAGAGAAGAGAACTGTACACTACACCCTGCTTTCAGGAACAGGAAGTGCTGCTGTTCTGCTGGTGTGTGGACATCAATTTATGGCTTTTATGTCGATCGATTAGGAATAAATATATAAGAATATTAAAATCGGACCATGAAGCTGCAATGCAACAATGTTAAAGCAGTAGGTAAGATGAAGTAATCCTTCCTATATAATGACGTAATCGTGGCTTTTGTTCTTTAACTTTAATGCCGCTACTGCGTCTCCTTGTTAAAAGTCACCCCATCGCCATGTTTACATAAACATGATTTTCGCTGTAGTGAAATTCTTCTCTTAACCTGTTAAAGAAAACATTGTCGTTTGTTACTGAAATTGAGCCTTAAACCAGGACAGTAGCGATTTCAAAGCAAACAGCTATCTCACCAGTTCCTGATTCAACAGTGTACAGTGAGGCAATGTGTAAACATTATATACAAAGTGATCACTAAAATGATTTATTACTGAATAACTGACAGCTGCCATGAAAGATCTGTTACTGTTATTGTGGTATAGTCTACTGAAGCCCTAAGCGACCATGCATTGTTGTTTTATTTATTTTATTTTTTTCTTTGTTGTTTTCTAGTGATCTCGACATAAAGTTATGTCCTGAAGTCAATGGGGGGTTTGAATGGGTTTTTGGTTAAATGCCTGAAATGAGGTCTGTGGTTAACACAAGCTCGAGATGTGTTCATGTTTTGTACTACGACATATAATACATCAGTAATACTCCACTCGGGATTTTTAAAAAAGCTTTTACGCGTCTTGAAAAAGGCGGTTGGTAGCAAGCGGTTAAATGTGTCGTCCAATCAGCGGTAAGTAATCCATTCGCAAAATATACCCACCTTTTTCAGTTTGGTCTGATTTGTTAATGTGTTTTCGGATTTGTTAATGTGTTTTCTGTCCTGCTAATTTGTTTTCGGATTTGTCACTGCGTTTATAAATTGTAGTTTTGTTTTTGGACTTGTTATTTTGTTTTCATATTTTTATTTTTGTTTTGCACTTCTCGGCCACCGTACTTCCCTAATATTCTGCTTTCAAGTAGATGTCGCCCCGCCCCTCAGATCATTTTAAAGAGCATTACAAACAGCAGCAATAGAACTAAAACCAACCTCAAACTGTGAAGAACAGATGTAACCTCAAGTTAATAACAAAGTTTTTGTGGTCGCCGCACGCACTTTTTTTTAACATTTTTAAACATATATAATATTCATTATTTAGATTGCACACAACTCCACAAGTATTTAGACTCCACACAGAGAGTTGTTTTCTCCCAACTTTGCTTCCCAGTTTGCCAACAGTATATATATGATAAATTTTGGAAGACATTTTTTGCTAAACAGTGGTAATTTCCCCTGTGTATGGAGACTTTTGGGACACAGTATTACATGCTCTGATTTGAAGCATGCTGTTCATCAGAACAAATACATGCACATCATTTTCCATATACACTTATTCTGCAAACAGTGCAACTTGCTCAGAAAATTAGGAGGTTGATCTGTATGATTCCGTATGGAGGTTAAAACATTCATGCTAAGCAACGAATGTAAATAAAAATAACCATATTACATTAGGACTGTTGCTATTTTAGGAGGGGTCTTAAAGGATACCAGAATGTGGCGAATTGGAAGGGCGACAGGAACAGAAGCTATAAGCAGGAGATCCTACAGGACACTAAAAGACTTGCCCTACAAACATGAGTCAACATTTCCGGAGAGAAGTGTGTTTTTTAAACAACATTTCTCTGATTTATCTACATATCTGCTTATAAGTACTGTATTTTGCTGATTTGTATTCCTATTATTATCTCTTTCAGAACTGGAGTTCACCTTTCCACCTAGTGAATTCTGTTGTGACAGAAAAGCTGGATCTTTATTTCAGCCCAGGTAATAGACCATGATTTAAAGCAGTTTGATGGTCTAGCATGTAAGAATATAACAAAAATGTACACCCTAGTGTTAAAGTCTTGTTTCATAAGTGTTCTTAACAGGTGGATGAGTCCTTGTAGAATGGGGTGGAGTGAACGAATAAAGTTTACGAGATCATCTGGTTACAGTTTGAGGTTATATTGTTCCGGCACACCAAACACAGGTGAGCTAAAACTTTTGGCATACCATGGTATCATGTAGCTGTACTCAACAGCCTTTGGGTATTGGGTCCAGGTTGCAAATGAAGTAAAAACTGCATATTTTATTCTCTCATTGCAATATTATTCTCTCATTGCTGTGTTGAATTTGATCTACAGATCCTATAGAGGTCCACAAACATAAGTTAGCGATGTGGTTCAGTCACTTGCCTCGGGAAGAGAAACAATTTGGGGGTTACTTTTCTCCTGAGACCATGCATGTCGAGCCACTTATTCTTGAGAAACCCCCAGAAGAAGGAAAAGGCCTCTCGATTAATCCCTTCAAAGGAAATGAATCACTGAGAAAATCTGTCACAGCTAAACATCTGTTTGACCCAAGAAACAGCATCAGAGAGCAACAAGGACTCAACATATTGCTCTATGGAGCTGTTGGGACTGGGAAAAGTACAGTTGTCCGCAAGCTGGTTTTGGACTGGTGTGATGGTTCAGCCCTGTCCCAGTTTAAGCTAGTGGTGCCCTTCTCTTGTGAAGATCTCTCTCAGTTGTCTAAATCCACATCGCTAAAAGACCTTGTGGGTAGAAAATATGTACACCTTCGTAAGACACCATTTCTCAGTGGAGATAATAACCAGGCCAGTGAGGTCCTCTTCATCTTCAACGGAATGGAGAAGATGAAGTTAGACTTTAGGATTGCCACCACTGAATTATGCAGTGATCCTAATGAGGCTCTTCCAGTAGGAGCTGTTGTGGTGAACTTGCTGAGGAAATATCTCCTACCTGAGGTGTGTCTAAACTTCTGGTGCCTTCTATTAATTATAAGCATCCTTATAAAATTCTTTAGGCGGGCCAAATATATTTGTCACGTTTCTTTTTTGAGAGAAAATACGTTTTATTCGACTTATTCAAATATATTGTACACATGATTTTAGCTGTGATTTTCCTTGTCGCATGTTAATCACGTCAACCACCACTGTATCTTTCGAACGTCTGAATCCCCACCCCAATCCACCACTCCCCAAGCAAAATCATATTGTATAACCAAATAGTTGTTAGGAACAGCAAAAAACAAACACAGGACAAATTCCTGGCAATGCACAGTATAAAAATAGCTAAATTTCTTTGTATTAGTCGTCCACGTCTTACTGCCAGACAGACAGTCCTTTAGCTTAGAGTTGTGTTTTGGAGAAATCACTGAATAGAAATCACTCACTATACTTTTATCTTATTGAATATTTTTCAGGCCAGCATTTTGGTCACAACCAGGCTGTCTGCTGTAGATCATATCCCAAAGAAATATGTGAACCGCTATGCTCAGATCTGTGGTTTCAGTGATTCTGATCGCCAGAGAACCTACTTTACAAGTAGACTGTTGCAACAAAGTGGAGAAAAGCCAGGCAAAGAAGCAGAATCTCTGATCGAGATGCTCTACTTCAACTTGCAGCGGGAGAGCCAATTAGCAACAGCCTGCTTTTTACCTTCTTACTGCTGGCTCATGTGTGCCACACTTCACTTTCTGCACTTTTCTGATGCCAAGGCACCCATTCGCACTCTTACTGGGATCTACACAAGCTTCCTGAGGCTTAACTTTGGGGGAGAGGTGCTGACAGTAGGAGGAGACATATCTTCACCAGAGGAACAGAATTCATTAATGCTTTATGTGGTCCGCACTGTAGGGAAGCTGGCTTTCGATGGAGTCAGCAGTAAACGTACTTCTTTTTCAGAGACTGACCTTGAACAGTGGGTTGGTGGAAAGACCAAAACTGATGAAGAACTTCAGCAACTGGCAGTGTTTCGTACAGATGTGCTAGAATTCTTCCTCATGCCTTGTGTGGAACATAGTCAAAATCTTACTGAGTCAGATGAGAAGCGATATGTTTTTGCTGTTCCAGCCATGCAGGAGTATCTGGCTGCCCTTTATGTTGTACTTGGTGAGAACAAAACTGCCCTTGAGAAGGTGACTAAGCAAGTATCATCTGCCCTTGGACAAGCTGGCGAGGACATCACCACCTTAATGACCATTCTCTCCAAGTTCATACCTCTCAGGATCTTTGCCCTGTTCAACTTACTGAAACTGTTTCCCAAATTTTTTGATCGGGTAACTAGCCTTAGTAGGGGGCGCATTGCTAACACCATGGCTGCAGAAATGTTCCGCTCAGAAGACAGCTACAACGAAGATGTTCTCGATCAGGTGGAGCAAAGCTTGTTGGGAGTGCAAGGCCCACAGCCGCAGCAAACAGATGACACAAGGTCCTTTGAGTTGTACCCGATCTTTATGGGAGGACTCCTTCATTATGGCAACAGAAAACTACTGCAGCAACTTGGATGTGACATTAAGAGCACCACGGTGGCCCAGATCACCCGAACACTGAAGAAGCAGCTGATCAAGGAGAGCCGAAAACAGCAGCCACCTGAAGAGTTGATGGATTTGCTGGTTTTGCTTTATGAGCTCCAGAACCCTCGGCTCACAGCTGAAGTGCTGCAATCCGTCAAGATCATCAACCTGTCCAATGTGCGCATGACTCCATTGAAGTGCTTTGTGCTGAGTTCTGTGCTGAACTGCTTACCTCCTGGCTTTGTGCTGAATGAGCTCAACCTGTCCTCCTGCCATATCACTCCAGACTTGCTACACATGCTATATCCTGCCTTTAACAACACCAGAAGCCTCAAGTGAGCGATTTTCTGTTTAATAAATACAGCAAACTATTAATTATTAAAAATGTAAAAGTAATTAATTATTATTATTAAAACTATTATATAAAAATATTATATAAAATATTTTTTAAGTGTGGGGATATTTGTTTTGGGTTTTTCATAATTACAGTGTTAATGACAGTGTTTTTGACTACTATAATTCTCTGCAGTTTGATATTGCACATCATTTCATTTTATGACTAGACCAAATGTTCATTAATACCACCTTTGCAATTGTTTTGAGTGTGATGATGATTTGCCTTTAATTGCTTGTGCCTGCATAAAAAATATGTCAGTGGTTCTCAAAGTGAAGTCCAGGGACCGCTGAGGGTCTATGAAGCATGACCAGGGTGTTCGTGATTTTTATTTGTTTTATTTAGTTACGGGGTGTAAATCAAAACCTACTGTTAAAAATGTTATATTTATTATTGAGATGTTATAGTTAATAGCCTATTTGACTCACTGCTTACCCAGTATAATGTACCTGATGTGTTATGTTGTGAAAGGTGAAGAGTCCATGAAAGCCGTATGGCTCTAATAAATAAATACAATTATATTTGACACATTTTAATAGTTCATGAAATTAATCTGTTTGAGGGTATATGTGGAATGTATTTTATGGTTAAAAAGGGGTCCCTGGATACAAAAAGTTTTAGGACCCCTGCTATAAATAACCTGAAAACCATAACTATGAGTGTTATGAGAATCTTACTTGAACATATTGCATACATAATAGCAGTGCATTAACCTACTGACCACATTGGTTTTCACTTTTATCTCTGAGACAGTAGACAAACTAATAGCATGCGTGTGTCTTTTTATATTCTCTTCAGCCTGCAGTTTAACAGTCTGGATTCTGAATCCTGCACACTGCTGCGAGATCTGCTACTCGAATCCAACTGTAAAATAAAATCTTTACAGTAAGGCAGATTTCATTGCACTTTGTGTTGCACTTTGTGTTGCACTATTGGTTCAATAGGTAGGTAACTAGCCTCGAATCTGCTTGTATTGAAGAGGTACTGAGTGCGTGAATGGTGCCAGTACAAAGTACATGAATCATAAAACTGCAGCTTGTTGTTTTATAAATGTAAGATCACAGATTAATGTAATAAGCTAGATTGTCTGTTGAATGTAAAGTTTAATCTAATGAATCTCTGGCTACAGGTTGTGCGATAACTCCTTGTTGGACAGAGGAGCTAGCCAACTTTTGGATGCACTGTCTGGTAACCAGTCTTTACAGAAGCTGTCTCTGATGCATACTGGTCTTGGAGATAGCACTGCTTCTGAGTTAGCTGCAAGGCTGGCCTCGCATGGTGGGTTACAAGTGCTAAATGTGGCCTACAACAACATTGGAGATGGTGCGGCACTTAAACTGGTTGACGCCTGCAGAGAGCACCCTACTATTCACACATTGCAGTGAGTATGACTAGTATATTAATTTACCCCTTGTTTCACAACATATAGTTGTCAGGTTTTAGTGATATAAACAATTAAACCAGGACAATCACGTCACAACTTTTTCCACTTTTAATGTGACATTGCAACCTATAGAGTAACATTATTTAGGGGGAAACATTAATAACAATAAATAAATAACATACAATTATCTGTTTGCATAAGTGTGCACACCCCTAAACTAATACTTTGTTGAAGTACCTTTTGATTTTTTTACACTATTCAGTCTTTTTTTGGTAAGAGTATATCAGTGTTTTCCCACTCTCCCTTGCGACATCCTGTTCTTACTAATGTTAGTGCCATTTTTTTTCTCCAGCTGTTGATGATGGTCTTCACTGTATTCCATAGTATAGCTAATGCCTTGGAAATTCTTTTGTACCCCTGTCCTGACTTTTCAACAATGAGATTCCATTCACACTTGACTTTTGCAGTGGGATGAAACCAAGAAGATTTGAACTTTATTTGGGGTTAATCACAGTCACTTTAATTAATGGCAGGTGTATACTAACTACTACTTAACATGAGTTTGAATGTGATTGGTTGATTCTGAACACAGCCACATCTCCAGTTATAAAAGGGTATACACACATTATTTATCTTGGTTTCATTTTTTTAATATTACAAAATGCTGCCATTTTAACTTTTTATGTACACTATTAGTCATATCTGAACAAGATATTTTCCTCTTGGCATCTTCCCAGCCTGTATTTGAACCAGCTAACCGATGTGGGGAAGCAGTCGCTGCATGTCCGTGGTGTTCCGCAGGAAAAAGGTGGAAGACGGGTGAAGGTGCTGGCTTCAGTGACCGAGGGCTCAGATATCTCAGAGGACTGGCATCCCATTCTGAGCATCATAGGAAAGAACTCCTTATCTTGGGAAAGGGAACGTGTACGTGAACAGCTCCTGGTCTTCCTGAAGGATCTGGAGTGGGGGCGTAAACAGCACGCCAGCTTTTGGAAGAAGTTGCACTTCCGCAGAGTGGAGCGTGTGGTGAGGCAGACCCTACACATGCTGGAAAAAGGAAGCACTGCTAATTGATGGGACTGCTTTATTATGCACAAAGTTTCAAATACTAGATACAAATATCATGTGAATTCTGTGTACAAATACTACATGCAAAATAGTTTGCATTGATAGTTATGTGGAAATTCTTAAATAGGTACTTGAACTCTCAGCTCAGGTGCACACAAATAATGGCCCCCTGATATGTGGACACCAGACCAGTCACACCTATTTGTGCTTGTGGAACATTTACTTTTATACCATTCCAGATTTAGTCCCTCTTTGGTGTTATAATAATGTCCACTCTTCTGGGAACGCTTTCCACTAGATTTTGCAGTGTGGCTGTGGGGGATTGTGCTCATTCAGCCAAGAGACAGATCAGGGGCGAGGAGGCTTGGGGTGCAGTCGGTTTTGCAGTTCATCTCAAAGGTGTTCAGCAGGGTTGAGGTCAGGGCTCTTTCTTCCACTTCAACCTCGGTACACCATGTCTTCATGGTCCTCGCATTGTATACAGGTTTGGGCCCCTTGTTAATGCTACACACACAAAGAAATCCTATACAGTTATGTGCTTCCAATTTTGTGGCAACAGTTTGAGGAAGGCCCATATATGTGTCTGATGTTCAGGTGTCCACATAATTTTGGCCATTACAGTGTATTAAAATTGCCATCACCTGTTCGTGTGTAATATGTGTGGAGAAACTAATAAGTTTGTGTTGATGTAGTTTTAAGGTTTGGTTCCACCAAAATAAAAATGTTATTGTTCTAAAGTGTTGGAATGAAACAAATTATGTACCAAGCAGTGCTTCCTTATATGTCAGAGTGCTGTACTGACAAAAAAAAAACGTTTTGTCATGAAATGAAATAAAATTTGGTGTTAGAGTTTATTTATTGTGCCTTAAAATGTCATTTCTAGCCATTTGAATGCTAACATGGAAGATGCAACCCAATCATGTGCCTTTAACTACATTTCAAAAAGAGACTGATGTATTTTTACATTTATAATGTCAATGCCATCCAAGCAATGCAATGCCTTCAAACAACAAAAATAAACAAGCAAAATGTCTAAGAAATTCTTCTCAATCCGATTCTTTTTGATTATTATTTTGATTATTTCAGATGTGATCCTAGGCAACGTTATGTAATAAAAACATGGGTTTATTGATGACTTGCTGTTGTCTCATAAACCTCAGCTTAAATATTAAACTCGAGGGAGTTAATGTGGGAGAGAAAGGCGGAGTTCTGTCTACTGAACAGTCTTCGTGCTTCAGGTGTGCACCTTGAACCCTTTCACTGCCTGCAATCCTGTAATCCAGCCAGGACACAAGTAAGCAACACCATGAGATACACCACAGGTAACTGTAACCAGAATTCATTTATTCTCTCTTCGTTTCTGTTTGATTTGATAATTTTACTGTCTAGGTCAAAAGAAGCGTTTTAAAATCCTACCCATTCGACAAGGATTTTGTGAGTCGTTCACTTTACGCCCAATATTTTTGAAAGGGTTTTCTATTTTATTATACTAGTGATCGGGTAATATACTTTAGCAAATAATATTATTTAGTAACTTAAAAAAGGTGCATTTCTTGAATGCATGTTCAAGAATGCGGTATAGAAAATTATCCATAACTTAACATTCAATGTTAGACTACACTATACATGAATAAAAATAAAAATAAAAAACAGATGTAACAACCTATTTTTGGCAGTTGGCAGTAATTTTTTTTATTGGTCCTTTTTTCAAATATTTACTTTTATTTTTGAAAAATAATATAATTTAATCTATACATCATCATCTATTTAATTATATATATTTCTAATAAATCTGACCATTGTATTATGTTAGTATTAAAATGTAATTAATTTAATTTCATTGTAAATACAGATAAACGTCTTCAGATAAAGACTTTGTGTACAGATTGTTGAAATGTTATTTATCATTTAATCAAGAGAATACCAAATGGCATTATAAAAATCATTTGCATGCCATTGTGCTATTTTAAATCTTTACAATTATATATTCAACAATTCTGAACATTTTGAGAAACTTGTCTGTAATTAGCATGTATTTAGTTTTGTTCTAAACCAAAAAAAAAAAGTTTGAGTGGATATGTTATAAATGCAAATCTCCAAGTATCTGAAAAAGGACTGCTGTGAACAAAATTGTCATTTCTACCTGTAGTTTTGCCTTGAATAATGTCAATGTTAAAGCTTGATAAACAAATAAAGAATGTTTTAACATGGAGATTTATTAAAATTTTTGGTGAACAGCTAAGCTAAGATTGCTACTATCAAACATGGAAAAGAGTAATCAAAGGTTCCTCACAGGAGAGCCTGAGCTGTCATCTTATATGAAAGATCCAACCTTAGATAGTGAAAGCCTTAGCAAAGAAATCCTGACACTATACTTTATCCTCAGAGGTTATAACATGACTAAAATAATGTTCTAAGAATTTAATAAATGCAGAATGATTCATATCTTTGTTCTTATTTGTAGTAATGCTACATAACGTCAACATTCATATGTTTTTCCATATTAATATTTTGCATTTATCTGAGGCTTCAGTAACCAAAACAATAAGTTAATGTTAAACCTCAGCCACACCTGTGGGCAAAACTTAATATTAGACTAAGAATAGACAGTACAAAGTCTTGAATGGATTGACTTACATGGATATTCACTCTGTGTTTGTTTGTTTTTTTGTTTTCTTTACACAGAACCAGGAGATGCCACAGACATGCCACAGTAAGTTTCCCCATTAGTGAACTAACCTTGTGCAGAGTAACTTAATACATGATCAATTAATTCATGACTGATCATTGTTATAATGATTATATATCAATCTACATATTTTCATTTCTAAGGAAGTTCACTTTTAACCCAAAAGAAGGGATTGACAATCCAGTGCTGATGATCTCAGATGACCCAGGTAGATGACATGAAAAGCATGATGATAAGATCCTAAATGAAAGTATATAATGTACAATACAGTAGTATGAAAAGAAACAAATCTGTCTTCAGAGCCAGACTTGTGTCCACGGTTATGCTTGCTGAAGCGAGAGGAGGGAGAAGGTTTTGGCTTCAATCTGCGTAAAGAGAGTGGCTGCAGGGGTCATGTTGTGCAGCAAGTTGCCCCATGGAGTGCAGCAGAGCGCAGTGGCCTGAGAGATGGAGACCGCATTCTAGAGGTCAATGAAAACTTTGTGGACAACCAAGAGTATTCCAAGGTGAAGACCTAAAAGATGGGCATTTGCTTGATTACTAGCCTAAATTTGCACCTTACTGCATCCTACACAGCATCCTAGATAAACCAGCAAGATATAGAGATCATATTTTGTAGTAGGAGAGAAATCAATAACGTGTGAAATAATATTAATATAATCCTAATTAAAAATACACAAAATACACTCTTAGTATGTGTCCTTTACGTAGATGAATGTTGCTTTAAATCTATAAAATAATCAATCTGTAAAATGATAGTGTACCATCAAGGAAAATTCCACCCTGAAAATATGTTTACAGTGAAATGTGATGTGTTTCATGATTCAGATGCTCAGATGCTAATTTGTTGGTTAATGTGGCATGTTTGATATTGCTGTGAGAACATCGCTAGCACAATTTTAGGAATCTCAAAATCTCAAACTTAAGGGATAGCAGTAAGGTTTTCCTGTTAATTTATACTAAATACAAAATTATGTTTCTCATCTCACTATTCAGCATGTTCAGTAGGGATGGGCGATATTTTATCGTTTGCGATATACCTGTAGAAATTCTCCCCACAATAAGAATGAGTCTTCCCGCGATAATACAGTAATGATAAAGCCTAGTTGATGAGGTATTTCTGTGTGTGACGGCCTGCGACCCGTTCGAAGCTCACGTGCAGAGCGAAAACAAGTACGGCGGAAGGTGGACCTGAAGCTGAAGAGGAGTTTATCACTAAACGATCTGGAACTGGTTCAGTTACAGAAAATTAGTTTTACTCTTAGATCAGTGTTTGTTTCTGAGGCTCTGAAGGCTTCATGCAGCTATCACTAGTAGCCAAAAACAATGGTGTTATAGTACTATATACAGTACTATATTTTATATCGTAACTGATATCATTATAGCAATAGATACCAGAAAATATCATGATATAGTTTTAAGTACATATTGCCCATCCCTAATGTTCAATAATTAATGACAGTTCCAGCATATAAGAAGTGAACACATAAATTGCCGGACTTAGAATTCCAGACAGCAGTGCAGCTACTGCCGATCATAATCAGTGCTACCAGATATTTACAATATTTCAAAACAGAAATATGTCACAGCCCTGACTGCAAGTAGCTCATTCCCACTAGCACCACTATGAACAGATAGTCAAATGGCAATGTGGGTACCGTAAGAAAACCATTAACCAACATGAAAATAGACCAACATGTCAGTGTTAAAACTTTTTTTTTTTTTTTTTTTTTAAATGTAATCTCAGTACAATTTCAGTACAAAATAAACATTGAAAGGCAGTGAAGATCACATGTTAATAATAATGGTTGTTCGGGTGTGTATAAACATTTTCAGATGAAAGATGCTAAAAGTACAAGGACAATTCAGTACCTTTTGTTGGCTCAGCATGTAAGTGCAAAAACCAAAAACCTGTTTTGCTAAATTCAACCCTGTTTGTCTCTTTTTGAAGGTGGTGCTGAAGGTGCAAGCATCTGGTCTACAGCTGTGTCTGTTGGTCTTGAGCGCTGTGGAATATGAAACAGCTGTGTGTGAAGGAATAGACCTCATGGCTCTGTCCAGGGCTAATCGAGGTGAAGGCTGTGCACGTCCTCGTTTGTGCCACATCAGCAGAGAACCTGGCATTGGCCTGGGACTCAACATCTTCCCCATTGAGGGTACTGTAATTTATTTGTACATGTTCAGCAGAAAGAATGAATAATGGTTGAGATCAGTCTTAAAACCCACATACGTATACAGATCTGATCTGCCTGAGGGTGTATAGATTAAGCATGCCTTCTATTTGTGTGCAGGTGAGAGAGGAAAGTATTATCTAAGCCCAGTAAGTGAGGGTCCAGCAGAGAGGGCAGGTGTTCAGGCAGAAGATCATCTGCTCTCGATCAACGGTGTTATGGTCTCAAAACTCACGCATTCTGCACTGATGAAAATGGTTGGTGGCATGTGATTCATAAAGACATTTACCAATTGCATTTGTTTTTGGCTAAATTCTGCTGTTTTTATTTTGTTGTCAGTTTAAAAAGTGTGGAGAATGTGTCGCCGTTTTGGTGATAGACAGCAGAAGTAAAGAAAGCTACATGCGTCGAAGATTGCCCATTCTACCCGCTTTTGCTATTACTCATAACCTGCCTCACAAGCCAAAAACTCTACACCTTACCCAGGGACCACAGGGCTACGGGTTCCTGTTACGTCAAGAGAAGCTGACTACAGGACACATTGGTGAGTCTGTCACTATGCACAAGCATTCTTTCATAAGCATCACAATATGACTGCTTTGTTGTGCTTTTATTTAATCTTGTTAATTATGATATTTAAATATTTAATGAACAGGGGCATTATCAAGCTGGAACATGTTTTGACTAAGCCCCATAGTTCCAGAGAAGGGAAACTGCAATGCTACAGCATACAAAGACATGCTATAATAATCATACTTTATTGGTCACATATACATTACAGCACAGTGAAATCCTTTTCTTTGCATACCTCTGCATGTCAGGACGTTGGGGTCAGAGCGCAGGAGATAATATGGCCATGACAAAGCACCCCTGGAGCAGAGAGGGTTAAGGGCCTTGCTCAAGGGCCCAACAATGGTTGCTTGGCAGTGCTGAGGCTTGAACCCCTGTCTTTCTGATCAGTAACCCATAGTCTTAACCATCAAGCCACCACTGACCCTGTAATACAGTTGTGTGCTTCCAACTTTTTGACAACAGTCTCTTTTATTGGAAAAAAAAATCCTAATCACATGAACAAATTTAGACGAATTCAAATGAAATAAGGAATTCATTTGATTTCATATGCAAGTCATAAGAAAGGGTATGAATTCACCCTGCCCCTAGCTCTAACCTTTATATCGTTTCATACAAATGGTCACCAATGGTCACTTTATCCTGCTCAGGGTTGTGGTGGATCCAGAGACTATCCTGGGAACACTGGGCATGAGGTGGAATCCACTCTGGATGTCTTATGTTTCATTGTGAATTGACTCTCATTGTGATGAAGTGTGTGCTATGTGTTTTGGCTCCCTACAGCTCACCTGTTGCGAGAGGTGGACCCGTGCAGCCCAGCTGAGGCAGCAGGGATGGAGGATGGGGATTTGCTGCTGGCGGTCAATGGAGAGCAGGTGGAAAACTCTGAGCATGAGTACATAGTCAGCAAAATACGGCAAAGCGGTCAGCAGGTCACACTTACTACCATCTCTATTCAGGGCAGAGACTACTACACACAGGTGTTTGCACACTCACATTTACACATGCAAATACATAAGTGTACACACACACACACACACACACATACACACACACACACACAAAAGGGTGGAGTACTAAATGTTTTGGGGCTACATTCAATACCATACAAAGAATAGTGGTTTAGTAAGACATTAAAATTTTGCTGTTTTCCTGTGATCTTGCTGATGTTTTTCACTATGTGGCTTTGAGACTTAAAATGTGAGTTATATGCAAATCTCAGCTAATTACAAATGTGCTTAAAGGAAAACTCCACCCTGAAACACATTTAAATATGTTTATACGTGGCCAAAAAGTATGTGGACACCTGACAATCACACCCATATATGGGCTGTTCTTAAACTGTTGCTGAAAAGTTGAAAGCACCCAATTGTCTACAACCCCAATTTTCCATATTGTCCCCAAAAACATTATGGAAAATGCTAATAAAATCAAAGAGGAGTGATTTGTAAATGTATTTTGACTTGTATTTAAACAAAAAACATATAAACACAATTTGCTGTTTTACCTAATCAACTGCATAGTTGTTTTTTTAAGATACATGTTTATTTTTAAATTGATGTGTGCAACACATTCCAGAAAAGTTAGGACTGGGGCAGTTTAGGACTAATAGCGATGTGATCAGTTGAAATAAGAACGTCATGTGAAACAGGTGAGGCTAATCATAGTATATGAGGAGCCTCCAAAAAAGGCCTAGTCCTTCAAGAGCAAGAATGGCTCGAGGCTCACCAATCTGCCAACAGATGCGTGAGTGAATAATCCACCACTTTGAGAACAACATTCCCCAAAGACAAATCAGTAGGATTTTGGGCATTTCACTTTCTACAGTGCGCAATATAATTAAACGATTCAAGGAATCTCGGTTTGTAAAAGGCAAGACCGAAAACCACTTCTGAATGCGCGTGATCTCCGATCCCTCAGACGTCACTGTCTTAAAAAACGTCATGAGTCTGTAATGGATATCCTGACATGGGCTCGGGAATACTTTGGTAAACCTTTGTCAGTCAACACCATTCGCCGCTGCATCCACAGATGCAAGTCAAAGCTTAACTACGCAAAGTAGAAGCCATACATCAACACTGTCCAGAAGGGCCACCGACTTCTCTGGGCTCGGTCTCATCTGAGATGGATAGTAGCTCAATGGAATCATGTTTTGTGGTCCAACAAGTCAACATTTCAAATAGTTTTTCAGCCGTCGTGTTCTCCGGGCCAAAGAGGAAAGGACCATCCAAGCTGTTATCAGTGTCAGGTCTAAAAGCCATCATCTGTCATGGTATGGGGTGTGTTAGTGCCCATGGCAGGGGTAACTTGCATATCTGTGAGGGCACCATTAATGCAGAAAGATATATACAGATTTTGGAGCAACATATGCTGCCATTCAGAGCAGGACAACACCAAACCACATTCTTCTAGGCTAGAATTACAAGCGCATGGTTGTGTAAGCAGAGAGTTCAGGTCCTAACATGACCTGCCTGCAGTCCTGACCTGTCTCCGATTGAGAATGTGTGGCACATTATGAAGCGCAAAATAAGGCAACGAAGGCCCAGTACAGTTGTGCAGCTGAAGAAATGCATAATGGAGGAATGGGGGAAAATTACACTTGCTAAACTTAACCAACTGGTGTCTTCATATTTGCAAAAAATAAATTCAATTCACAAAGTAAAACATCAAATAATGTGTTAATAATGTTTTCAATATAGTACAGGGTGAATTTAATTTTCAAATGATCAGGGTTGTAGATCATCCCTTCACTGGAATTAATGCCCCTGTGCACAAAGTGAGCTCCATAAAGACATGGTTTGTCAAAGTTAGTTTGGAAGAACTCTAGGGGCCTGCACAGAGGCCTTATCTGAACCCCAGTAGACACCTTTGGTATGAACTGGAACACTAACTGCACCCCAGGCCTCCTGACCCAACATCAGTGCCTGACCTCTCTAATGCTCTTGTGACTGACTGAGCACAAATCCTCCCAACCACACTCCAGAGTGGAGGTTATATGGTATATCGATATCACATGAGACATTGCTTTTGCAGTTACGAAGGTGTTTAATAAAAGGAAACATTTTAGTGATTTCAAGGTTTCACTATCAGCTCATTCACCATTTTCCAATTATGTTCAATATGATATTATTGAGAAATCCACTGTAGTGAAGTGGTGGAGACGACAAATGTTGGACTTTACTTGCTGGAGGTCACTTATCCATTTTAGCAGAGTGCACAAATGAGGAGGTGGGAGAGCTGGACTGATTAAAGCACTGCTGTATCGCTCTCTTTAGGTAGAAATGATGCAAGGGCTAAATCCCGCTGGTACCATTATCAGCATGTAGTTGTACGTCATTGTGAGAAATGTAGGAAACCATTAACCACACTGAAAGTAGACCAATAAATAATGAGAGCGGTCTATAGTAAAAAAGGTCAAATTAAAGATTTCATAACAGAATAAATATTGGCTGCCAGTGAATATCATGTTTATTATAAAGATTAATATACAAGTTAAACTTTAAGCTGAAATCGAACAACTACAGTATGTGGAATCTGTGTGCATTGTGATGTTTGTGGATTAAAGGCATAAATTTCCTCGTTTGCTCTTTACAGCTAGGTCTTTCACCACTGATGTTTTATGAAGAATACATTCCACAAAGAGAGCGTTTCCCCACAAACACTTTACCATCCAACAACCTGCCACGTCCTCGACTGTGTACCCTTCACAGAGAGGACACAGGATTCGGCTTCAAGCTGGCTTGCAGCCAGAATGAGTGTAGGATCTACGTTGTCCAGGTTCTCATCTGTTTTCTTGGAACGTTTTATCTATATACAAGCATTAAAAAATTTGTCATATCACAATCACATCAAAGTAGATTTCTCAGATGAATAATTGATCATTTCCAAATGCTGATGGAGATTGACACCTTGCATTTATCTGCTAGGTGGAAGCTGGGCATTCTGGAGAGAGAGCAGGGCTGCGGGAGGGGGATGTGATTGTGGAAGTGAATGGGCAGAATGTGGACCATGAGAATTTTGAAAAGGTGGTGACACTGATCAGGAAGGGAGGCACGTCACTCATGCTGCTCGTGGTACACAAGGATGGCTTTGAGAAACTCAGTAGAAGTGGCATACCCATCACTCCGGATGTGAGCTTGCACAGCACAAAGGTAAGAAAATGTACTTGTCGTGTCACCCAAAATATAGGATAAATAAAAATAAAAATGCCATCAACCAAATGAAAATATGCAATCTAATATAACAATATGCAACCAAATGAAAACAATTCAGTTGTATGCAGAAAAGGCAGTAAGTGTTTACAGGAGGAGAGATGCAGCCAAATCAGCCAAAAGAGTGGCGACTGTCATTTTGAAACCAGAAGTTAGCATCACACTGGTTCCCTCGACAAAATCCAATAAGATTTTCGCATAGGCTTTTGGATTATTGCAAAAAATACGCTTTGTGATCAAAAGTTTACAATACTAACATGTTTTGTCCAACATCATCATTTTCACAAATGAATATAACTTTTATGAAGTTTGAAGCCTAAATACAATCTCCAGAAATAAACAGTTAACCGTATTCTATAAGCAAACATCATCACGTTCGCTTGACAACGTCACCAAGCTTCTGACAACTTGATTTAAAAACATTTTTTACTCTGTGGATGAATCTTCATACACTTTTTTTTCCAGAATTGTGCACAGCATACCAGTTTATGTCCAAAGAATTTTCCTTTTTGGCGTGATGACGTTTAATGTCCCAGACAATGTCTGTAGTCCCATTTGGCAATACAAAATGATGTCATCCCTGTGTCACTCTATGATGGCTGGCTGTAAATTTAGGATGCACTTGATTTGGTATGCAGTGGAGATTTCTATGAGCAGAGGACGAACTTTAAACGTCAAGATCACAGTTGATCATGTTCATGTAATCGTGGGCAGTCAAAATCCTAATCGAGATCGATATTCGATTCATTGTGTAGCCCTAAATGAGGTGATGAAAAGCAGTGTGAAAGTAACTGTTACACATTTTGGATTCAGTGGGCAGAAGACGGAGACAGAGTGAGAGGGTGGGAGAGAGGGAGAGGGAGACCACGAGAGTGTGAGAGGGCCGGAGAGGGAGAGAGTGAGAGGACGGCAGAGGGAGAACACGAGAGAGGGAGACCACAAGAGTGTGAGAGGGCGGGAGAGGGAGACTTCGAGAGAGTGAAAGAGTGGGTGAGAGAAGAGAATGAGAGGACAGGAGAGGGAAAACGTGAGAGAGTGACCACGAGAGGGCGGGAGATGGAGAGAGCAGGGTTCTACTGTAACAATATCTTTTTGGGGCACTTGTGCTCCTAATTACAAAAAATTTGGAGCACAGTCAAAAATTTTTAAGCATGGTTGAAGGTTTTTTTTTGTTTTTTTTTTTATAGAGATGGTAACGTTAATGTGCCACAATATAACGCACAAGTTGGCATGAGAAAACTTCAGTTGTGACAGACAATCCAGATACCAATCTTTTTTTGTTTAAGCTTTAATAAGGAAGTCTATCATAAACAGTTAAATGTAAACTTTCTGATCATATTCACTGTTAATTGAGTTTAAATAATAGCAATGAGAAATTCTGTTGATTATTTCATAAATAAACTAGCATAAAATATTTCTTTTTAAAAATATTCTATGGTGATTGGCTGTAAGTTTGGGAAGCACTTGATTTGATCTGGAGCGGAGTTTTCTATGAGCGGAGGTTGAACTTTAAATGTCAATAGCGGAGTCCATCATGCTCATGTAATCGTGGGCAGTCAAAATCGTAATTGCGATCGATATTCGATTAATTGTGCAGCCCTGCAAAATACAACAACTATATGAGTTGAAAAAAGAAATCACTTTATAAAAGTTGAATATCTGAGGTTACAATTGAGTAAAACACCACGATTCTTCAACCATGGTTTGGTCTAACATTGTCTTTACGTTTTGAATTTAAGCTATTTAATAAAATAGTAGTAGATTTGGATGGGCCAAAGAGAATGAGAATGTTTCATTTAATTGAAGAAAAATATTCGCCATTCAGGTTTTAATATTCTCATTGCACTCATTGAGACACTGTAGTGAGAATCATTGATGCGACAATAAAAATAGACATGTTTTCAATAATATTTAACAAAAGGATAGGCCTTAATATAGAAAGTATCCAAAAAGTCAGGAACCAATGGGAACATGTTGAGCGAAATAAAAAAACCATGATACAGCAGCTGAAAAAAATACTTGGAGCATGTAGAGCATAAGTTATAAATAATAAATACAAATTATTTTGTATTTGACACTACAATTAATGGTAGCAACAAATGAATAGACAAACACCACCACCTTAATTTTCAATGGTTTATTTATACAATTCTTTTCTTGCAGGCTCCAGATTCAACACACGACATTTTCGTATAAATAGTTGTTAACTGAACCTAATAAATCAGAATTCATAAATGTGACTAATGTATATATGATTAAGACTAATTCACTGATACACACATTACAACATGACATGAATGATTAAAATAAAAAAAAAAAATACACACTTTATTATTGTTAATACCAAATTCCATGATGACCATGAGTCTGTTAGTGTGTCTGTGTTAGTTTAATCAGTGTAAATCTCCATACTCCAATAAAACGGAATATAAAATATATATGAAGTATTTGGTAAATTACTCAAATCACTCCCTGTTCATGTTTTGTCATTATTTCTGCACATCATACTTCATATATGCTTGTATATATATTATAAATGATACACATATTTAGATTTACATATGTATATAGTAAACAAGTGTTTTCTCTTAAATGTTTTCATTTGGGTAGTGTCCTTCCTTGTTTCACCTTATATATCCTCCATTTGTTTATTGCTCTGTGAG
This sequence comes from Ameiurus melas, assembly GCA_012411365.1. NCBI lineage: Eukaryota > Metazoa > Chordata > Actinopteri > Siluriformes > Ictaluridae > Ameiurus > Ameiurus melas. The sequence continues at coordinate 17,052,947 of CM022759.1, read as the reverse complement.
GAATAAAGATTTTCTTTTTAAATGTTGTAAATGGTTAGACATTTTCACCAAAGTTTTCATGGAATATAATATGTACAAATGGAACATAAAAATACTCTTAACTGCTTTCTTTAATGTCTCTACTAACCATGTTTGTTTCTGCTGTCTCGGTCTTAATGGCTGCCTTCAATTTCTGTAAATGTGCCAAAGTTTATTACTTTGAATAATATATTTAGTTCGAGCAATATTTTGTAAAATGGTTAAAAAATTAAATAAAAATTCATATAAAATAAAATATATTGCATTAGATCATATTTATGCATCATTAAAATTTTGATTTAATTGGTACGTCAGATCAAAACTGAATTTCTCACCTGTAAGAATGTGATCAATTTGTTCAATGACCCTTTCAGCGTCCTGCATACTGAAACACATAGGGGGTTTAAATTTGATGACGTTCTCCCATGGTCCATCTGTGCTCAAGCATATGTGTTTCTCTTTCAGTCTGGGGAAATAGAATGACAGCAAAGGGTCATTCAAGGTCAGTCTTGAGTGAACATTAATTAATACATTAATACATTAATAATGTTAACAGTTTCTTTGTCTCATGTCTTGAGATTTCTCACCTCCTAACAAGAAGTGCTGTTTCTTCTGTGGCTGGTGTTAAAACCTCTCTATCATTAACCAGTTCAAAGCCCACAAAGAGACCTACACCACTGTGGAGAACATAAGGACATTTTTAAGCAAAACACAAAGTTCTGTCAAATAGCATGACAATGTCTTCTGGTTTTAGAGGAAACTCAGGTTTGAGATGTATACATTTATTAATAAGCATTAGGTGAGCACAAATTATTACAATGAGATTTGAGCCTTAATATGCATGATACTGTACAGTGCCTTGAATAAATATTTACTCCTTGAACTTTTTCACATTTCTAGTGGAAACCTACAACCTTGAACTGAAAAGGACTCCATTTCAATTGGGTTCATGAATCTAAACAAAAGAGTCCATAATAATGCAGTTGTGATATGGGTATATAAATGGCCCTCCACCAATATTGGCACCCTTGGTAAATATGAGCAAAGGAGGTTGTGGAAAAATGATTTGTTTAACCTTTTGATCTTTTGTTTAAAAAATATAAATAAATAAAAATCACAAAAATACTCTGCTCTTATGGATATGGAAAACATGTGCAAACAAAAACAGGTTTATAAATATATATATTTGTTAAATAAAGGTGTGCAACATTTATTGGTACCCTTGTGAATTCATATGAGAAAAATATATTTGAAGTATATTCCCATTTAAATTTGACATTTTTTTTAGTACACCTGGGTGCCTATGAACAGGAAATTGTTAAACCATGGCGTCCTGTTTCACATGGGTATAAGTGAGAGACATGAATATTTTTTCATATAAATATGAAACACAGGCCAAATTCCCTTAGTCATTCTTAACAATGGGTAAGACCAAGGAATATAGCTGTGATGTGCAGCAAAAGGTTGTTGAGCTTGAAAATGGAAAGTGGCTATATGAAAATATCAAAAGCATTGAAAATGCCCATTTCCACCATCTGGGCAATAATTAAGAAGTTCCAGTCAACTGGAAATGTTATGAATCAACCTGGAATTGGACGTGTGTCTATATACTGTCTCAACGCACTGTGAAGAGGATGGTTCGAGTGGCCAAAAAATCTCCACGCTGGAGAATTGCAGAATTTAGTTGCATCTTGGTGTCACAAATCTCCAAAACTACAATCTGAATTCACCTACATCACCACAAATTGTTTGGAAGGGTTTCAAGAAAAAAAAAAAAAAGCCTCTACTCTCATACAAACTCAAGCGTCTTCAGTTTTCCAGACACTACTGGAACTTCAAGTGGGATCTGGTTTTATGGTCAGATGAAACCAAAATAGAGCTTTTTGGCAATAAACACCAGAGGTGGCTTTGGCGCACACAGAGAGGTAGCCATATGGAAAAGTACCTCATGCTCATGGTTAAATATGGTGGTGGCTTTTTTCTTTTTCTTCCAGAGAATCTGGACACTGTGTTAGGATACATGGCATCATTTAATCAATTATCAACAGATATTAAATGAAAACCTGGCTGCCTCTGCCAGAAAGCTTAAAATGGGCCATGGTTGGATCTTCCAGCAGGACAATGATTAAAAACATCAAAATCAACACAAAAAATGGTTTACGGACAACAAAGTAGTCAAGGTCCTGCCATGGCCATCCCAGACCTCTGAGTTGAAATTCATAGAAAACCTGTGGGTTGAATTGGAGAGAGTACATCAGCATTTGCAGGAACTGGAGATATTCTTTATGGAGGAATGGTCTCAGATCCCTCATCAGGCATTATAGGAGAAGACTCTGAGCTATTATCTTAGCAAAGGGAGGTGGCACAATTTACTGACTAAAACGGTGCCATTAATAGTTGCACACCTATATTGAACAAAGTTTTTTTTTTTTTTTTTGGATAAACCTGTTTTGCTTGTTTTAGGAGGGAATTAGTCAAAGAAGCAATAAAGAGGTTAAGGGTAACTCTGGAGTAAGCTGGAGAGTTCCACAGTGCAGTTGGAGATGGCCAAAGGGTATGTTAGATACCAAACTTGTGGAAAATGCATGGTATGGAGATAGTGGCTGCAAAATGGATGCAGCCAAATACATGTCAATCCTAGAAGAAACCCTGTTCAGTTGTGCAAGACACTTGAAACTTATGCAAGATGCTGTATATGTCTTGTAGACAATGATAAATAGTGATAGCACGTCTGCATAAATCACCTCAGGGATTGCATTATTGATTATATATACTCACCGCACATCTCCAATAATTGGGTGTGTAGCCTGGAGCTCTCGGAGGAGCTTCATCAAATGATTTCCTACACGAACTGCATTACTTCTCAGGCCCTCTTTCTCAATCACATCTAGTACTGCGAGGCCAATTGCACAGGACACTGGGTTTCCACCAAACTGCATTGAAAATAGTCAAATATATAGATACATAGGTAATATATACCTACAGTGCTGTGAAAAATGTATTTGCCTGATTTCTTGTGTTTTTGTGTACATCTCATGCTAAATAGTTTTAGATGTTCTAATGAAATACAAAATAAAATAAAGGCAACCCGAGTAAACACAGTTTTTATTTATTTATTTAATCAAAGCAAATAAAGTTAAACACCCATCACCCATGTGAAAAACTAATTGCTCACTTAAAATTTTATCTTTTAGCAGGAATAACTGCAACCAAACACTTCCGATACCTGGAGATCAGTCTTTCACAGTGTTGTGGTGGAATTTTGGCCTACTCTTCTTTGCAGAATTGCGTTAATTCAGCCACACTGGAGGGTATTTGAGCATGAACTTCCACAGCAGCACAATTCATTCAAGTCAGTACTTTTAGGCCACCACAAAACTTTAATTTTGTCATTCAGAGGTAGACTTACTCCAATGCTTTGGATTATTGTCTTGTCTTACTGCATAATCCATTTGCACATGAATTTCAAACTACGGAATGAAGACCGGACATTCTCCTTGAGATTTTCTGGTAGAGAGCAGAATTCATGTTTCTCTCAATTATTGCAAGATGCCCAGGCCCTGAAGCAGCAAAGCATCCCCTCACCATCACACTACCACCACCATGCTTGACCGTAGGTATGATGTTCTTTTTGTGGAATTCTGTGTTTGGATTACCCCAGATGTAACGGAACCCCTGTCTTCCAAACAGTTATTATTTATGGAATTTATTATAATTTTGCCATAGTGTGGCAGTAACAGTACTTCATACTGTTAAAAAAAAAAGTTATATTTAAGAGTTGATTTGACTGAACAGGGTTTGCAGTAATCAGGCCTGTTTGTGTCTAGTCCAGCTGAACCCCATTAAGAATGCAGCTTAATATTTTTGGGGAATTAGTAACTACAGGAACAAATACATTTTTCACACAGGCCCAGTTGGTACTGGATAACTTGTTGCTTCAATAAATAACGTTATCATTTAAAAACAGTATTTTGTGTTAGCTCAGGTTACCTTTGTTTTATCTTAGATTTTGTTGTAATTTCTGAAACAATTTAATATGAGATGTACACAAAAAAGAAAAATAAATTACACGGAACTGTATATAACGAAAAGTATGGCTCTGGCAACTTGCTTATTGAAAATCTTGATCAATTTCCAGAGCTATACAAGATGAAACAAAATAAGAGCATCTCACAGTGTTGAAATATTCGACTCCATTGCCTGTAAAGGCACCAGCTATCTCCTCTGTGGTAACCACACATGCCAAAGGATGGCCGTTGCCCATTGGTTTACCCATAGTCACAATGTCAGGGCAGAAATCTTCGCCTTGGAGTTGAAAAGCCCAGAAGTGGCTTCCCACACGGCCAAAGCCTGTCTGAATTTCATCAGCTACAAAAATGCCTCCTGCAGCCCGGATATACCTGTAATAATGCATTTATTTGCCCAGTTACTTCAATCAGCACATCCCAAGAATTATAATTTACTATATTCTGAGTGGGAATATAGTAGCAGTGTAGAAAACACTTGAATAAAAATATTCTGAAGTTCCTCAATAACAAACGCAAGCATTAAATATCCTGATATATCATGTCAAATTACTGTCACATGTGTACCGTATGGGCATGTGAAATAAAGATTCATGACATTACAAAACAAAATACAAAACACCTACTGTGCAACTTTTTGAAAGTATCCAGGTGGCAGGATGATCTGTCCAGCAACACTGGGTAAGGACTCTACAAAGAAAGATGAAATCTAGATGTATTTATAAAAAAAAATAAATAAATTAATACACACTGCCAGACAAATCTGTGCCTTCTTAGAGAAATATTTAAACACAATAACGCGTACCTTGCGTCCTCTCTTATGTACTTCATCAATAAGATTCTTCACAGTATCTGCATAGGCTTCTGCAGGGTTAGGATGATCTGCACGGTAAAGTCCTCTGTAGGTATCAGGGATTGGTGCCTGTATGAATCAAACTAGTTTAAATTGTAGCTAAGAACAATGTAGAAAATCCTGTGTTGTCTGTGTTTCTTACTCACCACATGAACCCACTCTTTTTGGCCTGACAGCTTATGGAACTTATAAGGACTTATGTCAATAAGACTGGTAAGATTGCCATGATACGCACTTCAGAGGAGGAAAATGGCAACACAGACTCAGTCACATGAAAAACAAGGGTATCTGTTTTACCATTTTGACCATATAATATTTAAAGTTCTTACTGGTCTAGAACTAGAACATCCTCGTGTTGGGTAAACTGACGAGCCAGCCGCAGGGCAAGATCATTAGCTTCTGAGCTGCAGAAATAGAGATATTTAAATCTGTTACCAAGTTGTGGTTCTCCATATGCTGTACAATGACATTCACTACAATAAAAACTGTAGCACTACAATAAAACTACAGTATTTACAACCCCAATTCTAAAAAAGTTGGGACAGTATGGAAAATGCTAATATAAACAAAGAGGAGTGATTTGTAAATGTACATTGACTTGTATTTAAACAAAAACAGAGACAACGTATTTGATGTTTTACCTAATCAACTGCATAATTTTTTTTTTTTTTTTAAGATAAACATCTATTTTGAAATCGATGCATTCAACATGTCACAAAAACGTTGGGACGGGGCAATTTAGGACTAATAGCGATGTGTCAAGTTGTAATAAGAAGGTGATGTGAAACAGGTGAGGTGATTGTCTAATCATAGTATATGAGGAGTCTGTGATAAAGGCCTAGTCCTTCAAGAGCAAGGATCCAACACTTTGAGAACAACATTCCCCAAAACAAATCGGTAGGGTTTTGGGCATTTAACCTTCTTCTCCGGGCCAAAGAGGAAAGGGACCATACAAGCTGTTATCAGCATCAGATCCAAAAGCCAGCATCTGTCATGGTCTGGGGGTGTGTCAGTGCCCATGGCATGGGTAACTTGCACATCTGTGAGGGCACCATTAATGCAGAAAAATATGTACACATTTTCGAGCAACATATGCATCCAGAGCAGGACAACACCAAACCACATTCTGCCCGGATTACAAGTGCATGGTTGCGTAAGCAGAGGGTGCGAGTTCTAGTACGGCCCGCCTGCAGTCCTGACCAGTCTCCAATTGAGAATGAGTGGCGCACTATGAAGCGCAAAATAAGGCAACAAAGACCCTAAGAGTTGTACAGTTGAAGAAATGCAAAATGGACAAATGAGGGAAAATTCCACTTGCTAAACTTAACCAACTGGTGTCTTCAATCCCAAAAGCTTAATAACTGTTATTGAAAAGAAAATGTGATGTTACACACTGTCAAACAGTTGACTGTCCCAACTTTTTTGGTATGTGTTGCAGTCATCAGATTTTAAATGAATGTACATTTCGAAAAATAAATTAAATTCATAAAGTAAAACATCAAATAATGTGTTAATAATGTATTTTCAATATTTTTTTTTATACTGTCCCAACTTTTTCGGAATTGGGGTTGTAGTTCTCAATTGAACAAAGGCTCTTACCCTGAGTTGACAAAGTAGAAGACACATAGCTTCTTGGGTAGAGTGGCTGCAAGGCGGTTTGCGTACTGGGTTATATTATCATGGAGAAATCTGGTGTTTACATTAAGAACCTCCATTTGAGTTGCTGCAGCCTTAGTGATGCTGGGGTGACAGTGACCCACTGCAAGATGCACATCATAACATCCAAATAATTTTCTTTTTACATAAACGCATGGGTTCTCAAACTCGTTCAACCCTCTAACCAATAAAATGCATTCCATGAACCTCCTCAGCATAGGTTTTTATGAACATAATGTAATTATTCAAACATTAGGTTCACTAATTTTGTTTGCACAACAATCTTTTGCCTATTCCTAAACTTTAAACCAACAGATACTCCAATTATTTATACATGATTTATACAGTTCAAGTGACTGGGTAAACAGATTTATACCTATAAAGTATTGATAAAGTACATTTACACATACCGTGCTGCACATTGCTAATGCAGTCCAAGTACTGTGTCCCGTTCTCATCATATAAATACTGTCCTTGTGCTCTCACTATTTTCACTGGGTCGTGAGAGAAAAAGAGTCTGCATGACTGCCTGTAATGACAACGGAAATCATGAGTAGGGTGTTGTTCAGGACAGGTTCATAAATGCAACTGTGATAAAGATAGCTTTGCTTAGGATCCTGCTGGGTCTAAATCCAAAGTGCAGTTACACTGAATATAAAAAGTCTATACACCCCTGTTAAAATGGCAGGTTTTTGTGAAGTAAAAGAATGCCACGAAGAGAAATCATGTCAGATCTTTTCCCAGCTTTAACATGAAATTGCAAAGTATACAAATAAAGTGAAAAACAAATCAGAAACTTTTTTTTAGGGGAAAATAAAATGCAGCTTGGGTAATAGCCTAAATCCTTAGTAAATTGATCTTTAACTTATGATGCAATAGGAACACATTTGGCATTCACATAAAGTCACATTTTTTCTCGGACCTTCACAAGTAAACATAGACCTGACCCTGTTTGTTATTCTGGGAAGGTGTAAGTTTTGTATACAGTGCAATAATGTTAAAATATACAGTACTGTGCAAAAGTTTTAGGCACCATAATTTTCTTTTATACAAATTTTTCTTAGACATTTATTTATGATTTCTGTGTTATTGTGTCAGTAAAAAAAATTTTAGATTTCTTTTCCATTACATTACTTTTCCAAAAACAAAAAAAATTAAATGTTACAGAAAACTGTTTGTATGTCAATAAAGAAAACAATACTTATACAGACACACAAAAAAATGATATTTTCGGTAAACCCCGGTCAAATTGCTGTAAAGTCAAAGAGCATTTGATTATCTATGCTATGTCATTTAATAGCTTTATAACCATGCAACTGTAAAAGTAGACATCTAGCTATGCCTTCATAAATGAGTCTCTTCCACACATCATGTACAATTACTTGTATAATTGTTTTGCTTATTATGAAGTTACTTCTTTCTGCCTGTTGGTGTGGATTCAACATTTAAAAAAAAAAGAAAAAAAAAAAAGAAGTTAACCTACTATATACCGTAGTAGTAACCTACTATATAGTAGTACCTACTATATAGTATATCTAGTATACCTACTAGATAGAATAGATACACAGATATTGAGATTTGAGACCTTATAGTTTCAATTAATGTACATCTCATATATATATAATATATATATATATATATATATATATAAATAAACAATACATAGTTGCAAAAGTCTGCACACCCCTGAACTAATACTTTGTTGAAACATCTTTAGATTTTTATTATACCATGTTTTGTCTCTATCTGCATGAGACATCTTGACTTGTATAGCTGCAATCCTTTCCAACTCTTTCCTGTAAAAACATTCTAAATTAATCAAATTGTAAGGGCATCTCCTGTGCACAGACCACTTCAGGTCACCCCACTTTTGGTGAAACCAATTATTTTTTAATTTGGTTTTATGCTTTGAGCCACTGTCATGCTGAAAGGTGAAATTCCTATTTATCTTCAGCTTACTAGCCGACATCTGAAGGTTTGGCACTAAAATTGACTGGTATTTGTAGCTATAAAATCCCCTGTTCTGGCTGAAGAAAAGCCACTGGAGCCACCTTGCTTCACTGCGAGTATGTTTTGTTGGTTCATTCTGAACACAGCCACATCCAAGGTTATAAAAGGCTGTGCACATTTATGAAATAAGGTTATTGTAACTTCTTTATTTTTCCCTAAAATGTTTAGGATTTTTACCACTTCATTTTCAGATGTTATAATTTCACACTGTGGTTGTAAAAAGTTCTGAAATAATTTCTCTTGGTTTCATTTTTTTCTCCACAAAAACCTTCCATTTTAACTGTGTAGACCTTTTTTAATATTCGTTGTAAGTTACTGCAACAGGACTGTAAAATGCAATCTTTTTCAATTTCCATACTCATGGGGTGGGCAATCTTATCCGGAAAGGGCCGGTGTGGCTGCAGGTTTTCATTCCAACCAAGCAGAAGCCACACCTGAATCTATTGAAAGCCAAGATCAACTGATTAAACAGGTGGAATCCTGTGTACCTCCTGCTTGGTCGGAAGGAAAACCTGAACCCACACCGGCCATTTCTGTATAAGACTGCCAACCCCTGCACAGACAAACAGAACTGGAAAATTTTCATAAAGAAGCCTAGACAAGTTTGAGTAATTTTATTAGCAAATCTAGATGCCATTCCTGTCTTTGAATTATAGTCCCAAACTCCGTGTTCTGTAAAATATTCTGCACATTTTTGCTTGCCATTATGTTCATGAGTCTTCATATCAATCTCTATCTATCTATCTATCTATCTATCTATCTATATATATATATATATATATATATATATATATATATATAAAAAACACACACACACACTATCTCACAAAAGGTAGTACACCCCTCACATTTTTGTAAATATTTGATTATATCTTTTCATGTGACAACTCTGAAGAAATGACACTTTGCTACAATGTAAAGTAGTGAGTGTACAGCTTGTGTAACAGTGTAAATTTGCTGTCCCCTCACAATAACTCAACACATAGCCATTAATGTCTAAACCGCTGGCAACAAAAGTGAGTACACCCCTGCAATTGGGTCCAATTACCCATTTTCCCTCCCCTTTGCCACGTGACTTGTTCGTGTTACAAGGTCTCAGGTGTGAATGGGGAGCAGGTGTGTTAAATTTTGTGTCATCGCTCTCACACTCCCTCATATTGATCACTGGAAGTTCAACATGGCACCTCATGGCAAAGAACTCTCTGAGGATCTGAAAAAAAAAATTATAATTGTTGCTCTACATAAAGATGACCTAGGCTATAAGAAGATTGCCAAGACCCTGACACTGAGTTGCAGCACGGTGGCCAAGACCATACAGTAGTTTAACAGGACAGGTTCCACTCAGAACAGGCCTTGCCATGGTCGACCAAAGAAGTTGAGTGCATGTGCTCAGTGTCATATCCAGAGGTTATCTTTGGGAAATAGACGTACGAGTGCTGCCAGCATTACTGCAGAGGTTGAAGGGGTGGGGGGTCAGCCTGTCAGTGCTCAGACAATACGCCACACACTGCATCAAATTGGTCTGCATGGCTGTTGTCCCAGAAGGAAGCCTCTTCTAAAGATGATGCACAATAAAGCCCACAAACAGTTTGCTGAAGACAAGCAGACTAAGGACATGGATTACTGGAACCATGTCCTGTGGTCTGATGAGACCAAGATAAACCTATTTGGTCCAGATGGTGTCAAGCGTGTGTGGTGGCAACCAGGTGAGGAGTACAAAGACAAGTGTCTTGTCTATAGTCAAGCATGGTGGAGGGAGTTTCATGGTCTGGGGCTGCATGAGTGCTGCCGGCACTGGGGAGCTACAGTTCATTGAGTTAACCATGAATGCCAATGAAAGCCATTAATGGCTGTGTGTTGAGTTATTTTGAGGGGACAGTAAATTTACACTGTTATACAAGCTGTACACTCACTACTTTACATTGTAGCAAAGTGTCATTTCTTCAGTGTTGTCACATGAAAGGTTATAATCAAATATTTACAATAATGTGAGGGGTGTACTCACTTTTGTGAGATACTGTATAATATATATAATGCATAATATAATATACAAATGCGTGCTAAGACAGTTGTTCAAGGCAGGACAAACTGTTGCACTCTATATTAATCATGGTAACTACATAACTCCGCAAAAGAGTAACAAAAAGATTTCACCCAGACATACCCAATCAGCTTTTTACGCATTTTCAACGTGTGTTCCTTGGGGAAAAGTTCCAGCGCCATTCCAGCGATTCCACAGAAGTTCTCTTCTCCTGCGCCGAGTCAGCTGAACCGAGTCTCCTGCGCCGAGTCAGCTGAACCGAGTCTCCTGCGCTGCCTCTCTTCAGCTGAACCGAGTCTCCTGCACTGTCAGCAAACGTGGCTTGGGCTGTGTCTAAAATCGCGTACTGTGACAGTCCCTACTGCACCGCCGGTGAAACAGTATGTACTAATTAGCTTGTGTGTGTAGTATGAATACAACTCCGGACATACTACATCCGCCATGTTAACATTGCCATGTGACCTTTGACGTCATCATAAACGCAAAAATCTTAAAAGGACCACTTTTTCAATTCAGTTCAATTTTATTTGTATAGCGCTTTTTACAATAGACATTGGGTTTTAGTGTCTTGTCCAAGGACATTTCGGCATGTGGAGCCGGAATTCGAACCGCCAACCCTGCGATTGGTGGACAACCCACTCTACCAGCTGATCCACAGCTGCTTCCATGTGATTGGACTAGCTTGCACAACTTAGGTGGGTTCTAGTTAAATATTTTCTTTAAGTGACATACTTTTAATCACCTCATTGAAGTCTCTTATACAATACGTAGCACCCTTCAGAGTAATATGTTCATTAAATGAGAGAAGTTCCCCTTGATTATTGAAGAGATCAGAGAAAAAAAGAGGACAAAAACACTCCTTCAAATAAATAAATAAAAATCAGTATTGTATAGATAATACAATTGTTTAAATGCAATCTTCCAAAATTCAAGAGCTTGTTTATGAAAATTTGATAGCTAACTTGCAACTTTTAAATGTCAAGATAAGAATTTAAGCTCACCAAATGTTTAAAATATCAGATTAGGGATCCAAAACCAGGGTAAGTCACTGATAAATTTACTGTGAACACTCTTTGCTCTTTGTGCCCTGCGATGGATTGGCACCTTGTCCAGGGTGTACCCAGCCTTGTGCCTGATGCTCCCTGGGATTGGCTCCAGGTTCCCCGCGAACCTGAAGAAGGAGTAAGCGGTAGAAGATGGATGGATGGATGGATGGACTCTTCCTTCTTTGTTCCTTTGATTAACTTTTCCACCACTGCATGAAACCAGTTTCAACCAGTTTCATCCATCTTCTTGTAGATTTCCCTTATTGAACAATAAAGCAGATCTGTTTGAATATTAAAGCAACACTTTAGGCTATTTTAGCTTTACAAGAGGCAAAGTATCCTAACCTGAATAATAACAATAATAATGAACATACAGCAGGGTAAATTTTTTTTTTATATTATTATTATTATTTTTTTAAAGTAGCCGACTCCTGGCAGAAAATGTAGCCTATTATTATAAATACGACTTTAGGCCAATAAAACGAACAAAGTTTATTATATATACACACATGACCAAAAAATATTTGATAACTGGGCATGAAACAACCATAGTCACTTATGTATCTATTAAAAACGCATTGCTTCATCCATCCATCCTCAATCGCTTACTCCTTTTCAGGGTCGCGGGGAACCTGGAGCCTATCCCAGGGAGCATCAGGCACAAGGTGGGTTACACCCTGGACATGGTGCCAGTCTATCGCAGGGCACACAATCACGCATTCACACACTTTAGACATGCCAATCAGCCTACCATGCATGTCTTTGGACTGGGGGAGGAAACCGGAGTACCCGAAGGAAACCCCTGCAGTACGGGGAGAACATCCAAACTCCGCACACAAAACGCATTGCTTATAAAGTAAAAAGAAATTAAGTCAGATCCATTGGCCACTGTGCTGCAAACAAGAGTACAAACCAAAACAAATAATCTGCCATTTCACAAAAGTTCAGCACACGCGCACACGCGCGCACACACACACACACACACACACACACACACACAATCATCCCAGTCCGCCTTGCGCCTCCTAAACTGGAGAAGATGTGCGTCCTAAGGAACAGTTTTTTGGTTCCCGACTCTCTCCATCCGTTCGGAGCTGTCACTCTGGAGGATAAACCCTTCGAAGGGATGAAGACCGCAGGCGTTGCGCAAATGTGGCTTCTTTTCAGTGACAAACGAAAGCGAGCGACTGATTGGTGACTGCAACGCTGCTGTCGCACCGTGATGACGTTTCACGCATTTCGTGTTTATTCAGGAAAAGCACTCACCTAACATATTGCAAGCAGCGTAACATTGCAAACAGCCCAAACCAGGTATGGCATTTGCTTTGTTTGATACGTTTACGTTATATTAGAAGTATATCACAGATATTTCGACGCTTGTTAGTTCACCTTGTTGAAAGTGAGAGCTAAATGTAAGTGTGTTCACTGACGTGCTCGCATCAGGCTGCTATGCTACAGTAGCTAGCATGTAAGTCAGTTAGCTGCTGAATGTCCCGATCGCTAACACCTGTCCTGTCGGTTTTATCTTTGGACGAGGACAAACGTAAAGGCACATTACGTGTCGTGCGCTGCTTATTGTAGCAGAAGACCCTATACGATATGATACAGCAGTTAAAGTCAGCATCTCGGGTGCTTTAGAGCATGTTGTACCTGTCTCTATGCACGTCGATGTAATTAAACTAGAAAGCTTACTTGTTGTACTACAACTGTATTGAAGCATGTGTAAATAACTGTTTCCCACTCTTCCTCGTACAGGCTGCAGTTCAGCACATGTTGATGGAGTAGATGCTCCACTGAAATGACAGACCAGGGCAACAATAATCAGAACATCTCTCGAAACCCGTTTGCTGCCCTTTTCAGTTCGCTTGCTGATGCAAAGCAGTTTGCATCAGGCCAAAAACTACAGCAGCAAGCTGAACCACCGTGTAAGTTTCTGGGTTACAGTTCTACGATATACAGTCAGCTCAAGAATTATCGACGCCCTCGATACAGACGGGGAGGGAAAAAAGGTTATGAAAGAACACGGGCGTTACCTGGAGTGTTAATTAGGGATGGGCAATGTGGACTTAAAACTATATCAAGATATTTTCTGGTGTTTATTGTGATAACGGTATCAGTGACGATATAAATATAATACCGTTCACCACTGTTTTTGGCTACTAGTGACAGCTGCATGCAGTCTTCAGAGCCTCAGAAACAATCACTGATCTAAGAGTAAAACTGATTTTCTGTAACCCGAACTAGTTCGAGATTGTAGAGGTAGCTCCTCGTTTAGTGATAAACTCCTCCTCAGCTTCACGTCTGCCTTCCGCCGTACTTGTTTTCGCTCTGCATGTGAGCTGCGAACGGGTCGCAGGCCGTCACACACAGAAATAGGTCATCAACTAGGCTTTATCGTTCCTGTATTATCGCAGGAAGACACATTCTTATTGTGGGGAAAATTTCTACAGGTATATCGCGAACAATAAGATATCGCTCATCCCTAGTGTTAATCATCTGGGTTTGAGCCCAGATTCTTCTCCATCAATAAATCCTTTCAAAACGTACTTCTAAATAACTGTTTCCATTTGTTTATTTCTTGTATGTGAGGGCTAATTGTGTAAAAATGTGAAAATTGGACAAAAAGCTCAAATGATCATAAAAATTGCCTCGGTGTTATCACCGTTTTGACTTGTCTCGCTTTACTGTTCTGAGCTTGCGTTTTTGGGCAGTTTAGCCTCAACGTGTTGTCATCTTAGACTCACCTTCACGCAGGAATTATGTTGTATTATTGAAGCCCTGTACAAATACACGGTCAGGCTGTATTCCAAACGCCTTTCCTGTTCACTGAACATGGACCCTATCAAGCATGTAAAATAACAGTGTTCTAGACCCTACATAGTGCTCGATATGACTGTTAGATTCAAACGTGACAGGAGTGACTTCAATAAACACCCGTTTGGAAATCGATAACAAGTCGAGATGTAAAAATCTAAGACAGAATCCTTTGTTGTAATTTTATCTGTAATGAGATAAATGATACATAATTTTCAATTAATATAATATTCCCATACGCAGAGTATGTATTAGATGACACACAACTAACGAGAACCACGCGTTAAGTAGAATTGCCTACTCCCTCAGTGTGCGGCTCACATTTAGTTGGCTAGCTCAGAACCTCGACTGAGGTGGTGCTAAAAAAAAGTACCAGGTACTATCTACAGTGGAAACCCTCCAAAAAGCGAGCAGCGCAGAGTCGAGTCGAGCCGTACAGTGCCGTAGAAAAGCGCCATAACACAGGACTAGGTTAGCTTGGTGTTCTCGCCAAGGAGAATCACAGATAAGCTATGGGTTTAGCTGCTAAAGTGCCATGCAAAGTGCATTATCTTTTCTTATGTTCTGCTCATATCAGGTTCATGCAAGTTGTAGCTTGTATAGACATTTACACACCTTGTTTTCCTGCTCAGAATGACAGGTGGTAGTGTTTCAGTTTCAACCCCTTTACTGGTAAAAAAAAAAATGGGATCATAAAACTGTATGTCGTTGTTTATTTAGTTCTGCACTGAATAAGCTATTTCACGTAACAGATGTTTACATATAGTCCACAAGACCCAATAATAACTGAATTTATACAAATGAACCAGTTCAAAAGTTTACATATGCTTGATTATTAATACTGTGTGTTGTTACCTGGAGGATCAACAACTGGGTTTATGTTTTGTGATCGTTGTTCATGAGTCTCTTGTTTGTCCTGAGCAGTCAATCTGCTCACATTTTTGGAAAAACAAAGAATGTGCTGGGCCTGGAGGATTTTTCTGAAGAAAAGTGGGCAGTTTGACTCAGGAACAATGATGTCTTGTTTTTTATTATTAACATTTTGAAGATTCTGCTAGGGGTATGTAAATTTACAAGCACAACTGTGTATCTATGTCAGTCTATAAATGCAGAATTATTTTCCTTATGATTTGTGTAATGTTATCTCTGTTGATGGCTTCCAGCGGAAGAGTCCGGAGAGAGCCAGTCCGAGTCAGACAACTCGGTGTCGGACAGTATCGGGGACAACGATGACTCAGTGGCCGAGATCAGCCGCTCTTTCCGCTCACGACAGGAACTCTGTGAGCAGCTCAATGTCAATCACATGATCCAGAGAATATTCCTTATCACCTTGGACAACAGTGAGTGCTATAATTGCTTATCTATGTCCTCATTTCAGTTAATGATATTAGTTCTACCCGTGGCCTTTTGTGTTTTAAGGCATTTGCTGACAGTTAAGAAATGAGTCATAGTCTGAAAGCAAATTGACTTAATTTCTATTAAGTTCTTTGATGCGATCACTTAAAATGACTAATGCTGCTTTCTGGAAGTAAGGAAAATGACTTCACCACTTTCTGTTAATCATCTCAGTCTTATCATTTGACTTTTCCAGTTATTTGGCTTGTCCCAACTTTGAGTCTTAATCTTTAGCCAAGTCAATTTCAGTTTCTGCATAGTCTTCTGTGAGGTGCCAACTGGACAAAAGCGAAGCGAATGGGGATTGAGAGACGAAAGTGTGTGAGAGAGACCGAGCGTGTCCGAAAGTGTTTGGCGCCTTGTAGTCTTGTTCCTCAGCACTACACACCAGTAGATACTTCACTTCTCATTGTTATGGCCTTCAGGTGACCCTAGTCTTAGAAGTGGTAACGGCATCCCCCTGCGCTGTGTCTACCTTGACGAGATGGCAGCTGACCTCGATGGCCAAGACTGGCTCGACATGGACACGATAGAGCAGGTGACGTGCACAACATGAACAGTGTTGTAGAAAAGCGAGCATTATCAAAAATGGACTGTCTTGCTTGTGTTTTTGGACAAGAGACTAATATGTGTCTGTATTATGACCTCTCAGGCCATTTTCAGCCGGCTTCTCTTACTGGAGCCGGGTAACCACCTGATCTACATGACTTCTTGCAGCGTCGTGAACCTGTCAGCGGATCGTGATGCCGGGGAGAAACTAGCCATACCATACCTTTATGCCTGTTACCAGAGAGCTAAGGAAGAGGTGGGCGAAATTGCTCAGATATCAATTCCGATAATTCACAAGTGAAAATGTACAGAACAGTCTACTTTAAAATGTCTCAAGCCGTTGCATATGTCCGTATGAGGTCCCATGTTATACTATATTAATCCTTAGTGCCATACACTGCAAAGCATCACAACTCCGCACAAAATTTCTTTTGATCTTTCACTATCTATATGATGCCATGAGCTTTCCCAGCAGTTTTCCTTTGACAAACTGTCTGCTGTTGTTTTTATTTATCTCCCCAAAATTTGAAGCTACAAAAAAAGCCATTATTGATATGGCTGTATTCGTACATTATTTACCATGTGGATTGTGACTGAAGCGAGTACATGGAAAAATACTATAGCAGAGCAGATAAACGTACACCAAAAGTCAAAAAGTATGTGCACGCCTGACCATTAAACCCATATGTGGTTCTTCTCCAAATTGTTGCCACAAAGTTGGAAGCACACAACTGTATAGGATGTCTTTGTATGCTGTAGCATTATAATTTCCCTTCACTGGAACAAAGGTTCCCGAACATGTTCCAGCATGACAGTGACAAAGTGAGGTCTAGGAAGACATGGTTTGTCAAAGTCGATGTGGAAGAACTCAAGTAGACTGCAGAGAGCCATGATGAACCAGAAGTCGTGTCTTATCCAAGCACATGGTTTTATGTAAATTATTTATCTGATCATCAGACCAGAAAATAGCTGCAGGGCTAGAGACATTTTCAGAACAAGAGGTTTTCAGAGATTTCCATATGGTTTGATTTTATTTACCTTCTCTGGTCTGATGAGCATGGTCTCTTGAGCAAGTCGAAAGGGTTAATGTGAAGCGCCACTACAAGACCAAACTACTTCACATCGATGAGTCTTATTTATAGATTAATCTAATCATGAATGTTTAAGCGTTAAAGGAAGAACAGTTTAGATATCTTTACATTGAAATATTTGTCTTTAAATGTGTTTCCGATGTTAATTCCTTGTAGTGCTTATCCAGACTTTTCTAAGCAATTCATTTTTTTTGGAAACAGGGTCTTTATAGTTGATTTGAATATCCCTGAATTACACTAATATTAATCTGTCATTTGAAGGGTATATATCTCAGTGTGATTGTTTTGTTTAAAAAAAAAAATCAATCAAATCAGTTTACAAAAAAATGCTACAGGTCACTAAAGTGCCAGAGAAGCTGCTGTCATACGCTGTGCGCTGTAAGAACCTGACAGTATCCAATGCTCGCACGGTGCTGCTCACCCCAGAGATCTACGTCAGCCAGAATGTGTATGAACAGCTACTAGACCTACTGCTGGAGGCGGTTAACAGAGCCTGTATGTTATCACCATTACATAATAACTTGTGTGTTTGTGAGTGTGTTTGTGTGTGTGTGTGTGTGTGCACGCGTGCATGTGTGTGTGTATATATATATATATATATATATATATATATAATATAATTTATGCAAAAGAAAACCGTAATGAATAATTGCTTGGTGTTCCTGTTTTTGTTTATGTTTTGATGTTTGCAGACATTGAGGAGGTGGTGGAATTTTTAGAGGAAGTTATTGCTGGCCTCTTGGCTGACCAGGAAGTGCGCACTTTTGTGGAGGTTATGGTGCCAGTATTTGATATTTTCCAGGGTCGTGTGAAAGACTTAGACCTCTGCCATCTTCTGCTTTATTCCTACTTGGAAATTCTAGTATACTTTAGTCGGCAAAAAGACATTGCAAAGGTTTGAGCTTTGTTTCACTTCATGTAATTCTTTAATAATAGAGATAAATAGATGACTTGAACTAGCCTCATAAAATTGTGAGAAATAGTCTAATTAGTCATCTCTGTAGGTTTTGATGGAACACATTCAGCCCAAAGATCCTAATAATGGACTTCAGTATCAGAAGACTCTTCTAGGCACTATGTTAAATATATCTTGTCTGCTGAAAACCCCAGGGGTGGTGGAAAGCCATGGCTTTTTCCTCAACCCCTCCCGCTCCAGCCCGCAGGAAATGAAGATTCAGGAATCTAATATCCACCAGGTGACAAACTGTTGCTTGTGTTTGAGTGTGTTTCAATATAGAAATCAGGTCCGTTTCATATCTGTGGTTTGTCTGTTTCCTGTATTAGTTTATGGGCCAGTTTCATGACAAGTTGCATCAGATTCTGAAGAATCTGCTGCAGCAGTCAACAGAGACTCGTCACCTTCTGCTCTCGTGGCTGGGCAACTGTCTGCAGGCCAACATGGGTCGTGTCAAAATCTGGGCCAACCAGATGCCCGAGATCTTCTTCCAGATGTACGCTTCGGATGCGTTCTTCCTGAATCTAGGCGCTGCTCTCCTCAAACTCTGCCAGCCCTTCTGTCGCCCTCACTCTCCAAAACTCCTAACCTTTAACCCCACGTACTGTGCTCTTAGAGACTTGAGTGAGGAAGAAAGACGCAGTAGGAATGTGCATGCCAGAGGTAGGAGACCTGCCTTCTTTTTTGCACATCACCCATTCATTTTCTTATCACATTTTAAAGGTTAAATCAAATTGTACACTTCCCTCTCCAGGGCTTGACAAAGAGACCTGTCTGATTCCTGTTCCGCCTCAGCAAACAGTTGACTTTCCCCAGTCATTCAGCCTTCTCACTGAGAACCTGATCCTCACTCAGCTCACCCTGCACCTGGGCTTCCACAGGTTATTTCTGCTCTCTACGTGTACACTCTCACCTACAAAAACACATTATTTACAGCCATAGGGACAAATTTAGAGTTGACATCCTAAGTATAAGTTACATCAATATTTACATGAGGAAAGTTCCACGTGTTCAGACTCAGGTTACATGTGTACTTAAGTTGATTTCCTGGGTTTCGATTTCCAGTCAAATTATGCAATTCAGCCTCTGTCAAATGCAACATAACGTAACCTAAAAGCAAGACACAATTTAAAAATGAAAATTAGAAGACTAATATGACGATAGACTGAGTAAAGGTGAAGGTGGTAAGCATTTGAGTAAACATCTATATTGCTGCATGAACAGTCCTAGCTGTAATTATCACATCAGTTATTGGTTTCATTTAACAATGTAGCAATATCACATGGCCAACACTGAGGTTATACTGACGATATTCAGAATAAGCACACAGTTATGAGTGTTATATTACTTTTATACAACAATTCCACTCTATAAACAAGAAAGTAATTGCGAGTGAGTGATATTTTGGACACCATAATGGCCATTTGTCCTGTTTATTTTCGCTCTGCCTGAAGAAATGGATCCCAAAGAAGCTCCACTCACTTTATACTTTATAACATATCGGCTAGCGGATTAGCTAGCTCACAGTGATTTGCACATTCCCAGTAAAAGTGTTTCTGTTGAAATTGCCATCCCTTCTTCCTTTTCATCCTCATCTGACGAGCTTTCATATTTTAAGTCAAAAATTTTAAAAAAACCAGATCCTAAAAAGTATCGTTTGCCATGTCCGCTGATGTCATCAACACTACTGAAGTCACGAGCGGATTGATACACACACACCCACTCACAGAAGTGCAGTTATAGTGAATGTAAGCACTCTTGGTATACTGTTCGACCTATCAAATTTGTGGCGCAGAACTAACTCTTGTATAATATGTTATAATTGTTATTTGTCATTGTAATAAGCTGTTCAAGCATTTACCTTCTATGCTTATAGTGCACTTAAAATTAATTCATAACTGTACATAATTTTTGCTCCATGACATAAGCAACATCTGATTCAGATACTGTCTCCTCTGATGTGCAAAAAAAAAGCTTAAGCCTGAATACCAACGTGTACAACGTCAACATTTTTTTTTTTTCGTAGGTTTTTTTTTTGTGATCCAGAAGAGAAACTTATGTAAATTTCTTTGCACAGACTACACGATCAGATGGTGAAAATGAACCAGTCGCTGCATCGGCTGCAGGGCACGTGGCGGGAGGCGCAGCTCAGCGGAGGTCCGATGGCAGAGCAGCTAAGGGAACAATTTGAGCGCCTCATGACTGTTTACCTGTCTACCAAGACTGCTGCCACTCAGCCTGCCATGCTCCAGAACTGCCTCAATCTACAGGCCTCCTGTGCCTCTCTGCTCGTACAACTCAGTTTGGGAAATCCGGGCCCTGAGCACATTCCCCTGTCCTTCCCTCTGCCTCCACTACAGAACAGCCTGCTCTGCTATGTGCCAGGTGATACAGCCCAGTATTAATAAGTCCCCCATGTGTTCTCAAATAGCTGTTCGAGGTGATTAGATATTATTTTATATGATTTGTTGTATTTCAGCATTCAACAAAGTATATTGGGCACGTGTGGTTTTGCAGAGTTTTTTGCTGAGAACATGGGCGATTTCTTCATATTCCTTCGGCGCTTTGCGGATGAGGTGTTGGAGTCGTCCACAGAAAACCTGGAGCAAGTTCTCAACTTCATCACGGTGTACATGGGAAACGTAGAGAGGTGCAGTAACCGTTCTTTTTTTTACATTCTCTGTGTACATTGGTTCTCATGTGTTATGTGCTTGTTATGATGCACGTAAACTCTTCAAATGTAACTTTTTTTTTTCTGACAGGATGAAAAATCCTCATTTGCGGGCAAAGCTGGCAGAGGTTTTGGAGGCTGTGATGCCGCATATGGATAGCGTGTCACCCGATGATCACCAGACCATTATGTTCCAGCGACAGAGGGCATTCTGCTCCTACTGCCATGCAGCTCATCTAGCTGAGGCTCTCATCACTGTCTTTGTAGACATTGAGTTTACTGGTGTGTAATGGTTGTAAAGGTTTACATGTGTTCTGTGTCATATCTAATGGCTTACCAGTGTCTCTCATACACACACACATATATATATATATATATATATATATATATATATATATATATATATATATATATATATATATATATATATATATATATATATATATATATATATATATATATATATATATATATATATATATATATATAAAATGTATGTGTGTGTGTGTGTGTATGTATTTGTGTGTCTTCAGGTGATCCTCACCAATTTGAACAGAAGTTTAATTACAGAAGGCCCATGTACCCCATTCTGAAGTACATGTGGGGAGAGGAGAGCTATAGAGAGAGCATTACGGTGTGTACATATACAAAACCAATGGATTCATTTTAGTTTTATGCCACTTAGGGGTAGCAAAATACAGTACTTCTGATTTGTGATTAACTGTGAGTTGAAAAATCCAAAGTTGAAAATTTTAAATCATGCTATTATTGTTATTTTTAGCATTTGGCAGATTTCGCATCTAAAAATCTAGAAGCCATGAAGCCACCCCTCTTCTTGAGGTTTCTAAATCTGCTTATGAACGATGCCATTTTCTTACTAGATGAGGCCATACAGGTATGTGCTTGTGACTATATATTATTTAGATATTTAGTGCTGCTCAGATATTGATACGAATATAAGTAAACTACCAGTGAAACGTTTGGAGACACTCGACTGAAATGTTTCTCATGATCTTTTGATCTGAAGGTGTGTGATTAAATGTTTGAAATCGGTGTTGTAGACAAAAATATAATTGTGCCGATATATTCATTTCTTTCATTAGAAAACTAACATTTTATTTACAAAATAATGTTTTTTAAGTGGATGACTTGGAGTGAAATATTCTGAAAAGCAGCCAATAAGAATCCAGCGTAGGTGGGAACTCCTTTAACACTGGTTAAAAAGTATCTCAGGAAAATTCCTCAAGAAATCGGTTGAGAAAATGCCAAGAATACATTTCTGGAAATTCTAGGGAAAAAGGGGGTCTACTTTTGAAGATACTAAAATAGTAAATTATTTTGGATTTTTTTTTTTATCACAATGTAATTCGCATAGTTCCATTTGTGTTACTCAAGAGTTTTGATGACTTTATTATTCTTCTAAAATGTGGAAAAATAAAGAATTAATGTGTCTAAACTTTTGACCGGTAGCGTATGTGAAATGATTGTGTGATAAATTGAAGATTTATTTGAACCCTGTTCCCTTTTGGGGTTTATCTCTTTAGTATCTGAGTAAGATCAAGCTCCTCCAGATAGAGAGGGACTGTGGCGAGTGGGAAGGTCTGGCCCCTGATGCTCGCCGAGAGAAGGAGTCCAGCCTGCAGATGTTCGGACAGCTGGCTCGCTTCCACAATATCATGTCGAATGAGACAATTGGCACCCTGGCTTTTCTGACATCGGGTAAGATATACGGTATGGTGGTATCGTGTGTCGTTTAGACTCTGAGATGTTCTGATTTTCAAATACATGACTTTCTTCTTTATTTGTTTATGCTACTCAGAAATCAAAGGCATCTTTGTTCATCCTTTCCTTGCTGAAAGAATCATCTCCATGCTTAATTACTTTTTGCAACACTTGGTGGGACCTAAGATGGGTGCTCTGAAAGTGAAAGACTTCAGCGAATTTGACTTCAAGCCTCAGCAGCTAGTGTCAGACATCTGTACTATTTACCTAAACCTGGGGTAGGCTCTTTTATGCGTATTTAACATGTGCACATTTCCAGCAACCTCATCAAGGGCTTCAACTAAACTAAAGGTTTCTTCGGCACAGAGAAGAGGAAAACTTCTGTGCCACAGTGCCAAAGGATGGGAGGTCGTATTCTCCCACACTGTTCTGTCAAGCTGTTCGAGTCCTAAAGAAGATCAACAAACCTGGGGATATTATAGTGGCGTTCAGCCTCCTAGCAGATAAAATAAAGGTTTGATACATTATTTATTGGTCACCCAGCTGTATTGTTGTTATTATTATTATTATTATTATTATTATTATTATTATTATTGTTGTTGTTGTTTTGCTTAATGTCTAAATTCCTTAAATGTTTGTATCGTAAAGTCTCTGGCAGATCGGCATCAGCAGGAAGAAGAGACTTACTCAGATGCTCCAGATGAATTTTTGGATCCCATCATGTCAACCCTGATGCTTGATCCCGTGCTTCTTCCTTCTTCCAATGTCACAGTTGACCGCTCAACAATAGCACGGCACTTGCTTAGGTGTGTGACACGACATTCTGTTTGCAGCATATGAACGCACATGGTTCTCAGACTGATTTCTTTGTCTATCTCATTTATTTTCCTGTAGTGATCAGACAGACCCTTTCAACCGCAGTCCACTCACCATGGACCAGATCAGACCCAATGAGGAGCTCAAGCAACAGATCATGCAGTGGCTAGCTGAACATAAGCTGGGGGGTGTGCAGATGGGACCCAGTGGATAGCGCGTGTGCAACCCCCCAACACACACACACACACACACACACACACACACAAACAAAACCGCCAATATCCTATCCATACACATCTAAGCGATTTATTACAGGAGCAACACAGACAGCTACTGACATGGTGTAATATTCTCTGTTAATGTCAGATATATTCAAATAACATACATCTACTCAAAACTATTATCAGTAGTGATTTTAAGGTCTAACTGTGCAGCAAGCTTTTATATTGCTGCAGTAAACAGGTCATAATACTTGCTATCTTGCTTTCTGCCTTGTAAAGATTTTTTTTTTCTTGCAGAAATTTATTTTGATTTGTGTGTACAGACCATATAAAGATCTTTGAAAATAAAAAAAGCAAATAGCTACTAGATTTGTCCTCTATCTTTAAGGAAAACAGGTTTAATAAATTGACACATTTTGGTTATGATAATTTGTGTGATGAATCAAAACAGTATTGTCATTTTCAACAGAAGTATAAAATTCTCATCAAATGCCTGTTTTACTGCATTTGATTTACTGCAATGATAAATTTCCATAGTGTGTTTGTTTTATTGTTTGCGTAATCCTAATTATACTCAGTAAACTTGAGCTTTTTTGCAGGACAGAATGAAATTACAATCAAGCAATTGCATCTTTTTTCCCCCTTGCTGCATTGTGCATTTAACTCATTTTTGGCTCATTACAAATGAAATGCATTTTTTTTAAACAATGATGCATCATTGTAGTTTCATGTTACATTTTAATGACACTGTACTGATTTGCTATTTGTAAATGGTCATCTCTGCATACTACAGGAGTGTTCATTATGTTTGTAGTGTTACTACAAACATGTTTGACCTTGTCCTCTAAAGAGAACTTTAAAGCTGACACCAAGTACTGTTCATCTTTCTTGTAATGGATAAATCTGAATGTAGTCTGTGATGTTGATGATGATGATTGAGTTTTTATGCCAGCATAGAAAGTGCTTAAAATTCCTTATGTTCATCTCTTTGCAGAGTCTTACAAGTTATCTGTTCACAAAATTTGCCTTTGTGTTAAAAAATAAACAAAAAGACCGATAATGGTCTTTATAACAATGTTGTTATTTAGTTCTGTTTTTATAATAACAATTGTTTATAGCTTTATTACATTTTTGCTGCATTACAAATGTTTGACACAAAACTAAATATGGTTATAAAGGCAGTTTTCTTTTACAATAATATTCTGATTGATAAAGCTCTCATAAGTCTCCTCTAATAACATGATATCCTAGTGAAGAAGCATTATATCACTAAGTTCCCCAACAGGTTGTTATGAACATGGGCTATGTATTATAACAGGAACCAGCCAATCATTATTAGTGTGTTATTAACATTCCAGGAAGACATGCTGTCATTCGAGACTAACTGGGTTTTGAATGTTTACTAACCATTTCCCAAATGTTTCACTCTAGGTAATTTATCAGTGCGGTCTGTTGCCATGATACAGTGTACTTCTAACCACTTCTTAATAGTCTAATGTGCGAGTTTGAAGTATTTCTTTCTTTCTT
Source organism: Ameiurus melas (assembly GCA_012411365.1). Classification (NCBI taxonomy): domain Eukaryota; kingdom Metazoa; phylum Chordata; class Actinopteri; order Siluriformes; family Ictaluridae; genus Ameiurus; species Ameiurus melas. Next base: position 17,027,537 of record CM022759.1, on the reverse strand, counting down.
TACAAATGGAGTTTTTTTCATATTTTGTTTCTCAAAACACTATCCAACTTTTTTTTTTTTTTTTTAGAAATGGAGTATTAAAAAGTGGCACCAGGTTGAAAGCTTGCCTTTACTTTAATGGTTATTTTAAAAGCGGGATTGAAATGTTTGTTGTTATTTATTTACAGGTCTTTGGGATCATCACTACAGAACCTGCGTAAGACATCATCGAGCGTTTTCTCATCTGAAGTCGGGGTCCATATTTACAGCCGCCCTGGAACCTGCATACTGAAGACTCGCCGCTTGACGAAAGTGGCAGTTCGTTAAAATCGCTGGTTTGGGGCGACGCCCACTGAGCTCCCTGATCCGAGGGCAGGCAGGCAGAGTGTTAAAATGGCGCACAGCTGTCGGTGGCGGTTCCCTGCTCGGCCCGGAGGGAGCAGCAACTCGGGCACTGGGAGAAAAGCGGGCCGGATCCGGGTCACGGCTTCCATCCGAAATGGCGCAGGAACTCATGCGGCCGCGAGCGGACTCGGGCCCGGGTTCGACGCGGCGCTGCAAGTGTCCACTGCGATAGGCAACAACCTGCAGAAATTTCGGGATGTTTTGGGCGAGTCGAGCGGCTCCAGCAGCGCGGAGGTAAGCGGCACCTTCCATCCGCTCCCCAGTCAGTCCGTCCTCTTTCGGCTTCCCTTGGAGTAGAGCTCGCTAGAATAAGTTGAACGCTGTCAGCCCCGGTCACCGCTGCACTCTCAGCCCGAACAGTTATTTTGCTGCGCAGCAGACACATGCCTCCCATCCATGTGCTGTTTTCCTCTCTAACCGATCCGAGCTAGCGCGCTAATCGCCTGATGGCTAACTTAGTCCCCGCTTTGACAGCGTCTCAACCCCGTAAACGAAATAAATCCGCCTTTCGTTTGGTATGTTTTCGGATGCACTTCGCGTGCAGGTGCATTTAATGGCGGTTTGTGTGGCTCTTAACGTGCACCGCGGGGACCCGGCCCGTGGAGCACATCCTCGGTGTTTTGACAGAATAGACTTCGGAGATCTCGCCACAGTTCGTTATCTGCTAGCTGAGTGCCCAGCGTTGCTAGCGATGCTTGTTCAGTTTGAATACAAACCAATTCACCGTGTAGAACGGCTTAAAGCGCGCCACGGACTTTATAGACAACTCTGAACGTGACGCTACGGGAGAAAGATAAGTAACGAGCTAGCAAGAGGGCGAGCAGGCTAACAGACCCCCTGTCACACAGAGCCCCTGTCACAGTCCGACCAGCACCGCTGAGCAAATACTAGCCGGGATCTCACCAGAACCTCCCGGAAGACTTGCACATTTTTACCTAGATTTATTCTATGGTTAGGATTTTCGTTTGTTTTGTGTTTTTTCTTCTTCTTCACATTCGCTAAGTAGTTAGTTTACTACTGTGGGCTCAGCTGAACGGACTGAGTGACTGAGCTTGGGTTGAAATACAGACTACACTAACCCAGCACCGCAGGGGTTTATGGTCGTAATAAACGATATTTTTAGTGTGGGTGAATAAAGCACGCTGTGAATAATTTATATTTGTTTGCATCCCTGTCTGCTTGTTCTCTGAAACCTGCCAGTGTTTATGGTTTATTCCATTTCTTTCACTTCAGCACTGAGAGGAAGAGAGGGGATTTGTGGACATCTCCTGTCCTCTGTTTCTGAGCAAACATCCTAGTTAGTTATTAGCGAAGTAACCCGCTAGTTATTAAGGGCTCATCCGGGGCCCTGCACCTAGCAGCGCGAGGATGCTAACTAGCTACACAGCTGCCATTATTTTTCTCCTGGTTTCTCACTTAGCAGCTTGGTAACGAGTTCAAATACAGCCGAATTCATTGGAGTCGTTGACTCCTACATTTAAACACCGCTTCCATTGCATAACAAGATTGGGTTGTATTTTGCTTCAAATGTTTCTCTTTATAAAAAAAAAAAAAAAACATGTTTATGCTAACGTTAGCCTGTTAGCTCGTGCTGATGATGCGCAGGAAAATGGGAGGTGGACATGTTTTTTTTTTTTTTTTTTCTCCCCCAAAAACAGATATTGCGTAGTAACAATATGAACTCGGAGAGAGATGAAATGATAAGTTATATCGTCGGGGATGTGGGACGTAGAGCTGTGCAGACCAATGCGGGGCTTAAGACGGACTATTGGAGTAATAACGCGGTTATGTGAGCAGCGGAAGGCTCAGTAGCAGCGTGCCTCCGCTCGGTGCGTGTTGGGGGTGTGTACCGTTAGGAAGCAGCTCCATCTTCCTCCTCGGTGCTGAGGGGCAGTGCACACGAGCGGCTGAGGGGCAGGGCACGCTGTACATCACTCAGAAACAAGAAATACCAGTCTGCTTCCCTCCCTGTACTTTTTACACCCAAATGGCTCCAAATGTTTTCTTTTTAAAGCAGGGTTTGCTTAAAGCATCCCGAGCTTGCTGTCTAAAACAGGCAGGAATAATAAATAATCAGTAAAATACCTGGGTGCATGCAGTTACTGGAAAATAAATTGGTGATGCACGGTGAACTTGAAGCAGAGTTACTTCTCCAACCCACAGTTTATAATAACAACGTGACATGTTTAGTCCTCTTAAACCACAGCAGCTTGATACCGTTTACTATTTAAAATTATTAATGAGCTACACATTCTGTGTGGGGTTTAACCATTCACAGATCCGTACATCATGGCAGCTACCCAACCTATCCTCACCATCAACACTCTTCTCTCTCACCCCCACACACACTTACTCTCTCTCAAACACACGATCTATTCTCTCTCTCTTTCTCACTCACACACAAACATTCTTTTCTTTCTCTCTCCCTCATTCACACAGACACACACTCTCTCGCGCATCCTCTCTCCTCTCTCACACTTTCTCTCCCTCTCACACACACTTACTCACTCTCTCTTTACTCACTCTCGTCTCTCTCTCTCTCTTTCTCACACACACTCTCTCCTCTCTCTCTCACATACTCTCACACACAGACACTCGCACACTTTCTCTCACGCACACTCTTTCCCTTTTCTTCCTCTCTCTCTCTCTCTCTCTCTCTCTCTCTCTTTCTCACTCTCTCTCTCTTGCTCCCTCACTCTCTCACCCTCTTACTCTCTTTTTCTTTCCCGTTCACTCAGGCTCACGTTCACTCACTCTCCTCTCTCACTCTCCCTCTCCTCTTTCTCACTCCCACTCTCTTTCTTGCTCTCTTACACTCTCTTGCTCTCACACTCTCTCTTCTTTTACTCACTCACTCTCTCTTTCTCTTCTCTATCTCTATCACACTCTTTCACTCTCTCTCTCTTGTAAGTTAATAAGACATTAAATGCAGCTTGTCCTATTACAGAGAAACCGCAAAGTCCTCTGTTCTGAAGATTCAGACGGTGAAGACACCGTACATAAACATTCAGCTAATATAATTATTGGCCTTAGATTACATGGAATGTCTGAAATACAAGCCCCTGTAAATAAAACAACTTTTCCACTGCATGGTACTGCTCGACTCGGCTCGGCTCGCTTTACTTTTCTGAGCTTGCTTTTCTACTGCAGTTTAGTGCCGCCTCAAAGTGGGAGCCATCTTCCGCTCACTTTTAGGCAGGAGTTATGTTGTATTATCGAAGCCCTGTACAAATACACGGTCAGGGTATTAGACCCTGCGTTTTAGACCATACAGACCCACTGCGTTTTAGACCCTACATACTGCTCGATATGACTGTTAGATTCAGATGTGACGGGAGTGACTTCGATAAATGCCCGTTTGAAAATCGGTAACAAACGAGATGTAAAAATCTAAGACAGAAACCATTGTTTTATATCTTATGTATGTATTAGATGACACATTTTTTCAGGCACAATAAAGAACCGCTCGTTAAGGAGAATCCCTACTCCCTCAGTGCGCGGCTCACATTTGGTATTGGCTCGCTTGGAAACTTGAACGAGTTGGTACTAAAAAAGTACCAGGTACTGTCCACAGTAGAAACCCCCCAAAAAGCAAATCGAGGCGTACAGTGTGAAGGAAAGCGCCATTAGTAAATGATGTATTAGAGGCTCTGCCGTCCATGCTTTTATTATAGAACAATAATCAACAATTTATGACTAGTCAGATTCACAAATTCAACAGCGCTGTGGTGCAAATATAGATGAATAAATTTGTTTTATGGATTTTCTTCTTTGTTGATGTTAACAAAGCTGCTAAGATGCCTAGGAACATTTTTAATTATAATACCAGGATTTGTGTGTGGCCAGAAATAGAAAATGGCAGGATGAATTGTTTTCACATGAACACACTCCTGTGTGCTCCTGCACGATCATTATCTTACTTGGCATGCCTTTAGCCTACTGGCTAACTTACTGTAAACTAGCATTGTTACAGGTAAACACAAGTGAGATTATATTGTCTGGGGCTTGATTTCTGTCAGATTAGTAGCTAATGTAATGACATAATAGAATAATGTATGACGTAAGTTTTCTAGTTTGGCATATTAATACAGACTTGAGGAAATGAATGTGTATATGCTCATGCTTGTGCCCTCAACAAAAACATTATTCTATGTAGCGTTCTGTCCGGCATTGCACATAAAAGATGATTTTTCACTTTGTGCTAGTAGGAGAGTTGATAACTGCTTTGTGTTGGACTTTATTTGGCCTGGTTTTGTCAGTGTTTCCACACCACAGCGTGTTCTTGTTTCAGAATAGATTCTCAGCTGATGTGTGTGTGGTGCGGCAGGTAGTGGGAATCAGAACAAGCAGTATGTCAACATAGGAGACACATCGACATGGTCGATTATCAAACAGCTCTGAATTAGTTCACAAGTTACAGTACAATGCTGACATTTCTTAGTATGCTTCCAGACATAGAAGTTGTGTTTATGCTCCATGCTGAGTATAATTTCAGTGTAATTGCATTTGAATGGAGCCTTTCTTAGTAATTTGCCAACAAATCTGAGGAAAATGTTGACATTCCGGGCATTTTTGTTTAATTTCCAGTCATTCTTTGCATTGTTCACATAAAAGTTATGCTAGCTATTTATATTGTTCTCATTATATCATTAGCTAGCATATGCGCAACATCCATAATTACCCAGTTGCCTAGCAACAGTCTCTTCAGGATTTTAACCAAGTGTGTAGCAAAGATGTCTTGTGTTTCAAAACGTAAATTTGCAAGTTTCCTATAAGCACACCATAGTGCTCCCTGAATTCTTCTTCTTATAATAATAATAATAATAATAATAATAATAAACAAATACTGAGGAAATTCTTGATGTAAATAGAAAACAACCCTCTGGAAACCAGCAGACTACTTTTATCCTGGTTTTCTGCAGCTTTGACTATTTGCATCCCCAAGCATCTCCATCTGCTCCAGCCCGACCCTGAAACTGCACACGAGTGAAATAAGAATAGGAGATCCCAATGGAACTTGCAGCTTATGGAAGTTTGCATCCACAGTGTTGTAGTTTCATTCAGAGGGGGATGTTGCGCCTGGCCAGGATTGTTCAGGATCATCACGGCCTGCTGAGCGCACACAGCAGCTTGAGGCCAGCATAAACAGAAGGACGCAAAGTCCCAAATTCAAATTCTGTTTCTTGTGTGCTGGGTCTTATTGGGAAAACAGTTGAATATTTAATAAACAGAAAAGTGACACTATGCCTAAACCCCCCCACCCCCCAAAAAATGTGATCTTACTCCTCTTGGATGGCTGCTTCTGTTTGAAATGGTTAAATTACAAAAGTCACCAATTTCTGTGATGGGCCTTAACGGGTCTTAATGGGAAAATCCTCCAAAAGGAATTTAATGTATATTGTAGAGTCAAGCTTTTCAGTCATCCACGTCCATTCAAAAGCCTTGTTGTATTAAGTCAATATGACTTGACAGATTGTAACAAGTTTATAACACAGGTCCAGTCACATACTCTACTATAACGGAGTAGTTTCTTGTGAGCACAAAACTAGCTTTAAAATGTGACTTATTTTATTCTATTATTATTATTATTATTATTGTTGTTGTTGTTTTAAAGAGCCCACATTTGGTTTGCCTCTTAGTATCCAGACCAAGCATGGCTTCTCAAAGTAGATTGTAGATCACTATCACGGCCTTGTACAAAAGTCGACTTGAATAGATACAACAAATGAATGCTTTGCTCCACTGGTTTCAAACGGATGGCGTAGCTTTATGCAGAAGGAAAAGGTCCAGCAGGTGTTTGGCCTATTTATGTGGAGAGGATCTGTGCCCCCTCCCCTCCCCAGACAGCGTGTGGATCATAGCAGGAAGCTTTGTGTCTGCTTTTATTCCAGCCTTTAAGAAACGCAAGCGGCTGAAAGAGCACAGGCGTGGATATCAAAGGGTGAAGAGCAAGCCCTCCTCCTCCCCCAGGGAGGTTTGATGGGGGTCAGCCATTTGTGTGTGTAGTGCACTTGTCTTTATTTTTTTATGTCCCGGGTTACACCTAGCATGTGGCATGGCTTTGGAAAAAGTGTGTTTGTGTGTGTTTTAAATCACGCCTCTCACTTAATGCACATCTTTCCAGTTGTGTGGGTGTTGGGTACTGGAACACGCGGCCTGCGCAGACTGTGGTAAATGGGCAATGAGAAGCAGAATGCATTTATTTCAGTTGCATAATGCAAAGGGAAATTTCTCCAGGTACTTTTACAGTCTTTTGAAAGTGTAAGATGACAAATTAAAGTAGTCAGGAATTCCCCTTCTTTTATAGTTTTAGGTTGGGGGTGGTGAAATTTACTTACTCTCTGTTGTGCTCTTTCCCTTTGCAGTTTTATCTTCCTAGCAGTAATTTGTCTTGATATTAAACCTTATAGTGCCCGTGCTTCGTAATTATGTATTATGTTTATTTACACTAGTAGTAAGATGTCTAAATTATAATCGAGGGGGGGCGACCTCTGTTTGATTTCTTTGTCAAGTTTTTATGAGAAGAATCTGATCCAAATGCATTTGCCACAACTTTGAATCCTTTGGGAAAATAGTTTCCATTTATCTGTAGGTTCTATATATTCTGTCAGATTTCCAGTTAAAACTCAGTTATGTTATTTGCTTGGCCTGTGCAGTGATTATAGGGGTTTTTATACATTTAGTATCATTGGTCACACACACTAGTGTAATTATGCCCTATTTTCAGGAGTACAGCTTCTGTGTGCTTCCCATTTTATGCCTTGTTCTTGAGTTAACTGGCATGTTGAACTTTCCTGGGTTTGTGACCATCTGCTCAGGACGGGATACGTCACGACCCTGTGTAAACAAATAGCCAGCTTGTTAACCTTTTGTTACCTAAAGCTGACAGATGGCTCAAAAGTTGCATGTATGAATGGGGAGCATCTTGGTTAATTTAAGCATGTTTAGAGTAGAACTGTCAGGTTGGGGTTGTGTTAGATGCGTTAGATTTTCATAACAAAAGTTTTAATGGGGGTGGGGGTAAAGGATTCTTTGATGAATCTCAATTCTAGTTTGTACAGTTTTGCATCAGTGCACAAAATAATAATTCGACCTTTACAAAATCTTATGTATAATTGGCTTTAGTCAAAGCAAAGAGAAGCTCATGCAGTTGTACCGTTGTGTGAAAAAATAAGTACATAAGTACACCCCATGGAATTTTTATTTTATTTTATTTTTTTACATATTTGGACAAGCAAACATTTGATCTTTGAAACAGTGCCTATTAATAAAGGTGAAACACTCTATAAAATGACATAAAATTGACATTTTGTAGTAATTTTTACAATTTAAATGAAAAAACAAAACAAAACAGCTCGGTCACATGGAAAAAGTACACTTTCAAATCTTTAAAATTATCAAGATTGGGTGCCAGTGATTAGAACCTGCTTAGGGAGTGCAGGTGGAACTGGTCTTATATATATATATATATATATATATATATATATATATATATATATATATATATATATATATATATATATATATATATATATATATATATATATATATATATAAATATATTATTTATTCATTTATTATTATTTTTTTTTATATCCCTCTCATATCTAGTGTCTGGTGTTCCTTTTGTTATTGAGGTGTGTGATGTCATCATGCCAAGATCTAAAGACTTCTGTAAGGCCCTCAGAAAAAGGATGTGGATGATTGAGTCTGATTTAAAAAGACTTCCAAATTATTTGAAATACCGTAATTTTCGGACTATTGAGCGCACCTGAATATAAGCCGCACCCACTAATTTTAAAAAGAAAAAAAATTTGTACATGTATATAGGCCACACTTGTCTATAAGCCACAGGTTTCCACGTTGTAACATAATATATTGACGCAAAGACGGGACTGGAGGTGGATGCAGGTGCAGATCGAAGTCTTTATTTAACACGTAACTCAATAAACAAAGAAAACGCTGTCTTCACCGAAAAATAAGAAACTGGAATCGTGGCATAAAACGAGATCATGAATCAAGGCATGGATACAAACATCACCTGTCTAACCTTAACCAACAATATTACTGTGCGAAGTGCTCAGTAACCAAGGGGTTTAAATAGTAAACATAATCAAACCAAACCATGGACACCTGGGGCACATTAAAGACACTTAAACTAAACTAAATGCTCAAGCAGGAAGCGAGCAATCCAAAACAAAGTCACATGACCAGTCAGGAGCCGTGCCACAGTGCCCTCTGCTGGCCGTGGTGTAACAGGCGGCATTAAGCTCGTTAGCCCGTAAAAATCCATAAATTAACCGCATCATTGTTTAAGCAGCAGTGTTCAAAGCGTGTGCAAAAAGTAGCGGCTTATAGTCCGGAAATTACGGTACATCATTCCACTGTAGGGAAAATAATCTACAAGTGGAAATAATGTGCTTTGGACAAAAAGAGTTGTTTGGCCACAGTAACAGCAGACATGTTTGGCGCAGCTCAAAGACAGCTATTCAGGAGACACACCTCATAACAACTGTGAAGTATGGTGGTGGAAATGTTAAGGTTTGGGGTTGCTTTGCTGCCTCAGGGATTGGACAGTTTACATACATTGATTCAACTATGAATTCTGCATCATATCAAACAGTGCTTGAAGATAATATGAGGCCATCTATCTGAAAGTTGAAATTGAACTGAAAGTGGACCTTTCAACAGGATAATGATCCTAAGCACACTAAAAAAATCCACCAAAGAATGGCCCCAAAAGAAGAAATGGAGGGTTATGGAATGGACTAGTCGAAGCCTGGATTTGAATCCCAGTGAAATGTTGAAGGGATTTTAAACGAACAGTACATGCAAGAAAACCCTCAAACATCTTACAACTAAAAGAATATTGCATGAAAGAGTGGTTAAAAATTCCAGCAAGCCGATGTCAGAGACCGGTGGACAATTATGCAAAATGCATGCAATAAATTATTTCTGCTAAAGGAGGCAATACTAGCTTCTGAGGACAAGGATGTACCTATGTTTTCCACAGAAGAATATCACATATATTGATATTTATTTTGAATAAATGATTGAAAAAGCTAATTTTCCTTGTGGTTTTGTTCAAGTTCACCAACTTCATTAATATGCACTGTTTGTGTTTGTTTTAGACATTTTTGGACAAGCAATTTCCATGGGGTGTACTTATTTTTTCACATTGTATGTGTATTTCACATTGACTGTATATTTAGCAAAATGTTAGTGTTGTACTTATTTTCTTAGAATAATGGTTATTTTTCTTGATTCAAAGGCTGATTGTGGAGTAAAACACGTCACCTATTTTTTAATTTTAAAACTTTTGAAACCTATTTCTGTTGAATTAAGCTAGATCAGTAGGGGTGTAATAAACAATTATTCTATAATCTGTCAAGTACTTTTTTGTCTAATTGATTAATCTAACAATTATTCTGTTACAATTAAAATTGGTCATTTAAATCAAAATTAACTAATGACTAAAGAAACTTGAAATTTGCAGATTCAAATGGATTGTGGTTATTGCTGCAACTAGTCAACAGAATCGCAAAAATTTGAAAATAGTTGGGAATGATGTTTCATTGTTTATTGGACCATGTGAAGCTGGCACTGGCATTTGATGGAAATTTAATTGGAAATGGCTGTGCAAGTTACAGAGAAAACAATCTAATACTGCAAGTCTCACACTTTTTTGTTTTCCAAACATAAGTTACACTTTTATTTCATCAGATCAGAGTGTAGTTCTCGAACAAGAATGATCTTTGTCCCCATGTGCACTTGCAAACTGTTGTCTGGCTTATTTATGGTGGTTTTGGAGCAGTGGCTTCTTCGTTGCTGAGTCGATATAGGACTCGTTTTACTGTGGATATAGATATTTGTCCAGCTGTTTCCTCCAGCACCTTTACAAGGTCCTTTGCTGCTGTTCTTCAATTGATTGATTTTGCACTTTTCACACCAAGCTATGTTCATCTCTAGGAGACAGAATGACCTGAGTGGTATGATGACCGCGTGGTCCTATTGTGTTTATGCTTGTGTACTGTAGTTTGTACAGATAAACGCAGTACCTTCAGGTATTTGGAAATTGCTCCCAAGGATAAAACAGATTTGGGGAGGTCTTTTTTTTTTTTGAGGTCTTGGGGAAAATCAAAAGAACTCAACCATCATGTCAAGCAAATTCTTCCTTCCATCATGTGAAAGAAGGTCTTAAAATACATCCACAGGTGCATCTCCAATTGACTCCAAATAACCTGTCAGAAGCTAATTGCCTAAAGGCTTGACATAATTTACTGGAAAATTCCAAGCTGCTTTAAGGCACAGTTAACTTGGTCTATGTAAACTTCTTCTGATCTGTAGTGTGATGGTGTGGGGATACTTTGATTGTTCAGGGCCTGGATGACTTGCTGTAATTGATGAGGCCATGAATTCTGCTCTATACAAGAAAATCCTGAAGGAGAATGTCTGAGCATCAGCCTGCGATGAACAGTTGGGTTGTGCAGCAAGACAATAATCCGAAGACCAAGTCCACCTCTGAAAGCCTTGACTTTGAGAACCCTAAACCCCATTGAGATGCTGTGGCAGGATCTGAAACAGGCTGTTCGTTCTCTCCAGTGTGGCTGAATTAAAGCAATTCTGCAAAGAAGACTGGGCCAGAATGATAGCAGTTGGTTGCAGTTATTACTGCCACGGTTGAAGAACCAGATTTTAATGCTGCATTTGATCTACCTGGAAAGAGGAAAGTCTTGAAACTTGGAATTACACAAATTTCCACCTTAAACTATAAAGTAGAGGGGAAAAAACATGGAAGTCTTCGTCTTTTGTTAGCACCAAGCTAGCTTGACCTTCTCAAAACAGTGATCTGTATAGTCAGTCTTAGATTTAATGCAGAAAGGTCTTTTGTTGATTTGATCTAAAGCAGGTAATTGTCTATACAGCATAACTCGTTCAAATAAGAGGTACTACTTTGTTTACTGTTCATGATGAGAACAGGCATGTTGATTTGAAGTCATTTGCTTGGGGTTTGAGAAGACCAGTAGAAATCTGAGTTGAGGGGGTGTTTTTTCTTTGGTTATTCCTTTTCAGAGTTTTAGTTGAATGTAGCAGAAGTTTAGAAGGGAAGTTACGTTTTCATGAGTGATCTAGGAGTTGCCAAATCAATTTATTAAAATCAATAAATTAGTTGATCTTTCAAAAATTCTTTTGTTTTTCCTCAACTTATAGCATTTTGTATGAGGATCTGAAACCATTTAGACAAATATGCAAAAATCAAGGAAATCCGGAGGGGATCTATTCATATGGCACTGTGCAAATGTGCAGTATTATGTAAAGTATTTGCCTAATTTGTTCTGTTTCTGTGTACATCTCAGACTAAAGTGTTTTAGATCTTTACTCAGGTTGCCTTTATGTTGCATTTCATTTAAACACACAATCACAAGGATGTTTTTCTCTCTCTTCTTTTTTTGTTTAATTCATGTGCATGCTGGTAGGTGGGTGGGCGGGGCAGGAAAGAAAAGAAAAGAATAGCAAAATCATTGTTTTGAGTTCACGCTGACTCATTTGCTAGAGTGTCCCTTCCCTTACACTTGGAGCAGGTGTCTGCATGTTAGCCATGCGGGGTGACACTTTGTGTCCAATATCTCCGAGCTGGTTGTCCGTTTCAGCAGCTCAGCCTGCAGTGAAGTGTCAGGAAGTTGGCGTGTGCGGGCGGTGTTGTTTAGATTAGCTTCTCATGTACATTCAAAGCTCCTTTATCTCAGCAGCTGTGGCTGCTGTTCGAATCGGTGATGTGCACCTCATCCTTCCTCCTCATTTTCTCACTGAGTGTTTACATCTTGCAATGTGTGACGAGAAAGAGAGAGAGAGCGCCCGCAAGGCAGAGTTGCAGTGTCATTTAGAGCTGCTCATGCTGTCATCGTGACTCAGAGTTGCAGTACTACACTGCAATCCTTCTTTAAATGCTATAACTCTACCAACACATTTCAGTTAGGAGGTAAGCAGGATAATAGTTTATGAATGCTAACCCATTTGTAATTAATTATGTAATAAATTTTGCAGTCAGATTGTTGTGGTTGAAGAGTGCATTTGATAATTTCATTATATATGTCCGTCCACCCTCGTCCCCCGTTAGTATTCATGTTCCTAATATTTCTTTTTTTCCCCAAATATTTTATTGAGAAGAAAAACAAACCAAGTGACACACAGCAACAATCATTCACATTTTATTTTTATACTAACAGAGGAAAACAGAATTAAAAGCCCCAGCTCACCATGGCTAACCAATAACTATCGCTGGTTATGTAGATATTGTAAAACCCAACAGGCACAAAAATTTAAGTGTCTGTAACTCCATAGAATGTGCAATAAAGGGTTGCCATTTATATATATAAAAAAAAACCTTGTCAGTACAACCCCTCATTGTATACCTTATTTTCACAAGTTTAAAAAAACAAACAAACAAACAAAAAAAACATTATGTCCTTTATCCACTGGGACTACCAATTCAAAAGTATGGAACGTCTTGCTATAAGGGATGTGAACGCAATAACATCCTTTTGTATCGAGCTCAATGGAACTGAGGCATCAGGAATCCCAAATAAAGCAATCAATGGGCAAGGTTTTAAATCTACCCCGAGAATAGTGGACATGATGGTACAGAAACCAGACCAAAAAACATGGAGATCAGGGCAGAAGAAAAACATTATTTCTGAGGCATGAACGTTACATAACAGTTTGTTACACATTAACACCACCTACTGGGCTACTATGCTCATACTATGAGCTTTTTCAATCCTATTCATGGGTAAAAACTATGCCCTCAAACATCTGTATACATGTGGATGGGGCCTCAGGTGCATTTGTTAATACTACAGTAAGTATGCTTGTGCTCCAGTTGCATCACAAGCATCTACTACTATTATAAATGATCAATATTTACAGGGCCACAGCTATCCAAGATACTCAAATAAACAGGCCATAATTTTTAATTAATGTTTATATGTGGTGTGATTTACACCCCCCAACTGCTGGTTTGTTTACCTCATTTGTGGCTCATTTAGGCAGGTGAGGACACATCAGTCTCGCTCAGGTACTGGCTATCATTTCAAAATGTTTAGTACCAATACCAAAAAATATATATATTTTTTTTTTCTCTCAGCAAGGCACACATACTACTACTGATATAGCCTACAGCTAGCCCAAATCTTTAACAGTTTAAAAGAGCTATAACCCTTTAACAGTAAATCTGGTTATTGTTCTGTGACCTTCCTCTGAACTGACATCCTTGACTTTTCTGCTGTGGTGAAAGGTGTGGTTTCCCAATGGATGGCCACATTAGTTGGTGGGAAACCGGCCCCAACACTGAAAACATTTGTTTTTTGTTTAATCAGGTTTGGTGTATTACCTGATTTTCCCAACAACGATGTTAAGGCATTTCTTGCACTTGTCCTCGAATACAAGTACAACCAGACGGTGTCCTGTGACATACTTTATGTGGCCAAACGTATGTGAACACCGTAGTATTGAACTAGTATTTAAGCCAATTCCAAAACATTGGGCATTAATAGACAAGAGGTTGTGCACTGATGTTGGGTGAGGAGGCTTGGTCTGAAGTTGGCATTCCAGTTCATATCCAAGTTGTTCACTGTGGTTGAGGTCTGGGCTTTGTGCAGGCCACTTTAAAGTCTTTCACCCCAACCTTGGCAAACCACGTCTTCACAGATCTCATTTTGTGTTCAGGGCATTGGTGTGCCAGAACAGGTTTGGGCCCTTTAGTTCCAGTGAATGGAAATTGTAATGCTACAGGATTCGGAGACATCCTATACAACTCTGTGCTTCCAACTTTGTGGCAACAGTTTTGGGAAGAACCACATATGGGTGTAATGGTCAGGCATCCACAAACTTCTCATAAGATGTATTTACATGTTTTCTCTTTGCTTTCTTTACTTCAAGGAGCCAGCCAGACTCAGAAGTCGGTTGCCTAGTTTCTCAGCTTTTGCGGTTTTTGTTTTTTTTTGCTACATTTTTTAATCATCTTTGAAAAAAGATGCAAGAAAAGAGGCATAGTTTTTTTTTCCTATACCTTCCAATACTCTGTAGTACCAAATAGTACCCATTACTGCTTTTACAATTGCAAATAGTCCCAGACTGCCTGAAAGACTGCCCTAGACTGGTTTGAATACATTGAGAGCATGATTTGACCCTGATTTAACCCAGCATTGTGAAGGGGGGGTGGGGGGGTTGTATATTATGCTTTGCGGATAGTAAGATGCGAGGTGCAAATTGAGCCAAAGAATATGGTGGTGGTGATGATGATGATGATGAAACCAAAGGTTTGTTTACATTTTCCACTGCCATATTTCTAACCCAGAAACTGCTGATGCTTGTGGTATTCTGCCTCAGCCTTTCCCAGACACTTATACCTCAGCTTTATTTTGTTTTGTTTGTGTAGTAAACCTCTAGCCCCGTTTATTAACACCTAATATTAACACGCTTTTCAATTGATCAGATTACTGATTACTGAATCAGTTGTGATTGCATTTCATGTTTAGAGACTTTTAGCAGATTTGGTGTCACTGAAGCAGAAAAGGCTCCAGCACTATGAGTGTTAAGCTGTTGGATGCCATTTCTTTATTAAACATTTAGGTGTTCAATGAAAGCTTTACATGTAGGTTAAGATCAATGACCCAGTGCAGCTTTTATGTAGCTTTAGTTCATGTAATCACATTTCACATGCACTGTAAACATCAATCAAACGAAGTAACTGTTGTACATGTTTGCCATTTTGGTTTAATAATAACAGTCAACAAAATAATTTAATGCCATTTGATGAAATTTTCTCATATTTATTTACAACCCACCAATAAACGTACATACACGTGGACTTGAGTGAACAGGCACAGTGAGTTGAAAAATAAAGGGAATTATGACCTACCTAAAATGTTGTGACAGAATTAGATCAGAAGAACTATATATGGCTTTTGTAATAAGTGTTCCTCCTAGGCTCCCTTGGGGTGAGTGAGAGGTTGGGTGCAAAATAGTATTTAGGCCTGTAGCACTGTAAGATGCACTCACCTTGTTTGTACAGCTTACCCTGTAGGAAAAGTGTGGACGTACTGTAGACCAACCTGTCTCTTTTAGCAGGCTTCCGGAATACTACAAGCATGTTAACACAGCAGTTGATATTTTTAAATGTGTATGTCAAGTTGCATATTGAGCAATATTAAAATGGATGTATCACTTTATTCGTTAGACACTGTGTGTGTGTGTGTGTGTGTGTGTGTGAGATATATTTCTTACAAAAGCACCCATTTAATTATACGAGCACAGCATTTTCCTGTGTACTTGGTTAAAATACACAGCATAGAATAAAATTAGAATAACAACCAAGTAAGCATATGTTTAAGTATTATTAAAAAAAAAATCCTACACTGTGTATTTACATAAACAGGGGTGGACAAATGAGAAATCCTGTGTGCTGTCCAGTCACATGTTTTTGTTGCCTGGAAACCAGTGACGTTATACGACATCTTTGAGCTTCATTCCTATGTATATTGCTCATATTTCCACATCCCTTCCACATCCTTTTTATGGTTCTGAAAATGTTGCCTGTCATCTGTGCAAGCTAATGAATCTTGACTAGTACAAATAGTTCCTACTGATGACCTGATCCTGTCTTCAGTTGCTGTGTGCACTGCAGCATGTGGTGGGATTCAGGAAAAATATCACATGCCAAAGCAAAGTGCGTCGTGCTACACACACGTCTGTGCGTGTATTTGTATTTATATAGAACTTGAAAACTGGGTGACTTCAGTAAGTACCCATTAGAATTTTATTTACTTGCATGTATATTACATTTACATTTACTCACTTAGCAGACGCTTTTATCCAAAGCGACTTACAAATGAGAAAAATACAAGCAAAGCGATATATTAAGCAGAGAATACAAGTAGTGCTACCATACAAGATCCATAAATTAAGTTCCAGAGGAAGCAAAGTGCACAGAGTAGAGGTGTAAGTGCAATTATTTATTTATTTATTATTCTTTTTAATGAGTTGGTTAGGTGTTCACGGAAGGTATATTACATTTATCAGCCTGTTCTTTTTTTTTCTCTCTCTTTTTCTTTAAATAAATTTTCAGGATTTTTAGAACTTTTGGGATTCTTTAGCATCCCACCTTTTACGCACTGAACTATTTCATGAAGCCATGATGGGTTTTTAAATTGCTGTTAAATAGGTTTCAGATTGAATAATGCACAGTGCAGCTCTTTTTTGCGAACTTAGGCTGAATGTAATTTAAAAAATCAACAAATGACAACTTTGCGGTGATCATCTTAAATTAATTACATGTATTATGTATTATATGTTGAATTCAGCTGATTGCATGTCCATGTTTAATTTTATAGGAAGATGCATTTGAAGGTTTTGATACGGTCATTGAAAATGGAAGAGTACATAGTCCTGGATGGACCTCAACAGGTGAAGTGTCTTGAACATGTTTTGCCATTTAACATAATTAACATTTTAGCCATCATTTACTACAGCCATATTTAATAAATTTTTATTGAATTCTTGATGCAATTTTTTATTTTTTTTTTGTATGCTTTGGTAAAGGATAATTGAATTAATTTAATCAAAGGATAAAAGCACAAGTTGAAATGTGTTCATTTGTGATCTTCAATTCTTGTAATAATTATATAATTTGTCACAAACGCCTTCAACTCCAGTAAGAAATGTATTTCAGTTTCTAAATGTTATACTTTGTTTGCTAGCTAAATTGTCACATGAGAAGAAGCCAAGAGGCCGCCCCCCAAGATCTTCGACTGTGCAGAAATCGGCTACACGTGTTGAACCTCATCCTCTGTCTGCCATCACAACTCCAGTCACAGAGAAGGTAAAGCGGCCACCAGGTAGACCCCCTGGCTCTGGGGAAAAAAGAAGAGGCCGTCCACCTGCTTCTGGTAACCAGAAAACCTGGCTGCAATGTGGCCAAGCATTACCTAGTGACAGCAGGAATGCTGGACTGGAGCACAACAGTAGTCCAGCAGTTCGCAAGGACATTGTGGATGATAACAAGGAGAGAAAGGCTGCAAAGAGAACTCCCCTTGGATCTGTGCAACAGCAAGAATCTGAGGACAAGTTAACAAAAGCGGGCCGTGATTCAAAGGTGACCAAACTGAAGCGGATGAGGGATGTCAAAGTGAAGCCCCTTAAATCTGGACTTTTAAAGGGTGTTCCAATTCCCTTTGTGCCAAGACGGAGGCGTGGCAGACCTCCTTCCGCTGAGCGCCTCAAAGCTGAGATTGCTGCTGCTTCATTGGCGCTGGAGTTGTCCCCCTCTGAGTCTGGCACTGCCAAACATAAGACCTTCAGTGTTCACCTAGAAGAGGATATGGATTCCCGCTCTACACAGCAACTCAAGCTCAGGGCCTCTCATTCTGCTGATGAACGCACTACCCCAGATTCCCCAGGTTCCGAATCCATTGTCAATCCAACCACACCTTCTAAACTCGGAAGTCGTTTGGGTTTACGGCAGAGTCCTCGCCATATCAAGCCTGTGCGCACGGTCCCACCTTCCAAACGCACTGATGCCACTATTGCAAAGCAGTTGCTGCAGCGGGCTAAGAAAGGGGCACGCAAAAAGAAACTGGAGGCAGTGGGTACTCAGGGAGTGGCAGCTATTGAATCTGGTATAAGGAGGAGAACTAGAACGCAGCTCAAAAACATTCGGCAGTTCATAATGCCTGTGGTGAGTACAGTGTCCTTGCGGATTATTAAGACCCCTAAGCGCTTCATTGAAGATGAGTTTGGTGCCCCTCCCCCACACATGAAAATTGCACGCTTGGACTCTACTGTGCCACCTCCAGTCACCCATCCCTCAACAACATCCTCCACACTTGTTTCCACTGCTCCAAATACAACTGGAACTGTGGCCATTGTTGGGGTAGGACCGCCTGTCGATACCTTCCCTCCCCCTCCGCCCCCTGCCCCCACTGCTGCTGTTGCAACAGGAAGTCTCCTTAGTAACAATAGCTGCAACAGCAATGGACGATTCAGTAGTAGTGCAGCATCTTGTGGCTCCAGTGCAGTGTCGCAACATTCCTTCCAACTCTCCTCAGGGGAGTCTTCACGCTCCAGCAGCCCAAGTCTGGATGACTCCTCTTGTGACTCTCAGATTTCAGACGGCACCCAGGTGCTCTCAGAGGAGCCTGACCATTCCCCTTCCTCTCAGGGTGAGAGGGAGGCCAGTCTGCACCATTCCCCACGTCCACTGTCCCCACCTTCTGAGCCTGAGACAGAGCACATGGAGTTACTAGAGCCAAACAGGCGAGGACGCAGAGGTCAAGGCCTTAGGAGAGGCAATGTTGTGTCACGTGGTCGGGGCAATCTGATCAGCAATAGGAAAAGGGCCATCATCAGCCCTGCCACAGGTGTAATGATGTCGTCTTCTCAGGCAGGGTCCCAGCAGGCCTCTTCTACTGCTTCATCATCATCTTCTCCACCACCACCTCCTCTTCTTACTCCACCTCAGCCTCCTCAGTCAGCTTCATCCAGTGTATCTGCCATTAGTGAACATCACCCCCACTCCCCATGGATTATGCCTCATCCAATTGCCCCTTTCTTGCCTACTCCTCCGATAATCCCCGGTTCTCATGACAAACGCCGTGCCATACTGAGAGAGCCCACATTTCGTTGGACATCATTGACACGCATAGAGCAGCAATACTTTTCTTCTGCCAAGTATGCAAAAGAGGGCCTTATTCGCAAGCCTATATTTGATAACTTCCGCCCTCCACCACTCACAGCTGAAGACGTAGGACTGATGCCTCCTGGACCTGGAGGAGTGGCACCAGGAGGGTTCCCTGCACCAGGTGGTTCATCTGGGGCAGGTACTAGGTTGTTTTCTCCTCTACATCATCATCATCACCAGCATCCCTCATCTCGTTTTGAGCCTCCACTCCATAAACGCAGCCCACTGCTCCGTGCACCTCGCTTTACTCCTAGTGCTGCCCACTCCCGTATTTTTGAGTCAGTCACTCTGCCATCTTCCTCGGGTAGCAGCCCTAGCTCTCATTCCCCTCTTCAGGTCACACCACCCTCAAACAGGCTGCCACGACGCAGGAAGAGGAGAACATTTGGGCATTCCCGCATACAATCCAGATCACCCTCGCACTCCATGACCACCAGGAGCAGCCAGTCAGTCGCCCAGGCTGGAAAGAGCTCTGCTGAACTCTCTGCACTAACTAGCTCTGTTCCTACGAGTGTGACTGGCAATTCCAGCCCCTTACCTGGGATTGCAGTCAGTCCAGTTGCTCCAAGTGCCTTACCTCAAGCCCCTTTCAATACATTCTCATCAGGTTCTCTTGGTTCCATTAGTCATAGACCCTCTGAAGTTCGTAGAGTGGATTTGGGCCTTGGTGGTGGTGGAAGTTCTGCCTCTTCCTCGTCACAGCTCTTCCCTCGTTTTGCTTCCAGTCCCCAAGGTTCAAGCGGGGGCACTGGAAAAATAGGGAGAGAGAGGAGTGTCTCAACATCACGAGATGGCCTTTCCAAGGAGAAAGATAGAGAGACAGATAGAAGTCTACTTGGAAAGGAAAATAAAAAAGACACAAAAAAAGATTGGGAAAGAAGAGGGAAGAGCCTTGCTTCGGATGGCGCTACTAATTCCTCTGCAAGCCTTTTTGCTGTGGATGGCAAGGATGTTGAGGAAACGTTCAGCCAGAAGAAGACTCCTGGGCAAAAGAAATCTGTTTCTGTTGACTCTGGTGCAGAGATCCCATCAGTTGAGACAAATGTAATCCAACCAGCAAGGGCGTTGTTATCTAAAGGCCGTGTGTCCAAAAAAGGCAGATTGCCAGAAAAAGGTATGGAAGCTGATGAAATAGAGAAGAACAAAGAGAGAACTAGCGCACCTGTCCCACCCATTCATTCCAGAAAACTCCCCTCTACACCATCCCTAGGTTCCGTGCTCGCCCTTGCTGAAAAACAGCCAGCCACAGACAGGCGTGTGGCAGGCCTCCTGAAAAAGGCTAAAGCTCAGCTCTTTAATATAGAAAAGAGCAAGTCTTTGAAACCAGTGGATCAGCCTAAAGTGCAGGTTGGTGTTTATGAATGGTTTTCATCTTCTTTTCAAATGTTTGCTTGCCTTATTTTGGAACACACTAACTCTGCCTACATACTGACACAAACTAGCTACAAAATATTAAAATCTAAATTATTTGGCATTAGCTAGCTATTGACAGAAATGGTGGTTGTTTTTTACTGTGATCGTCTTGTACTTTTTTTTCTTAACCAGAAACATTGCGTCGTTTTTAACCTGATTACTAGTAAAATTTTGTTCTCCAAAATAAATCCAAACTAGTAGGCAGGTACTCTCACTGGCCACTTTGTTAGGAAGACCTGACACTTCCTTATTCATTCAGTTATCCAATCAACAGGAACACTATGGTAACTAAAATAACCACACTTTAGAATTAGGCAGAGTAGAAAAGCACATCGGGATGCACAAGATGCTGAACTTTAACGTTCTCCAAAGACAATATCAGGTTCCATTCATGTCATCCTAGAACAGGAATCTGAGGTTACAGTGGGCACAGGCTCACCAAAACTGGGCAGTTGAAGATTAGAAGAAGATCATATGACATTTTACAATATACAGCACCAATGAGAAAGTGTATAGGTATTCCTAATAAACCAGCTGGTGGGAGTATATGAATTTCTCACAGTCCTGAAATAAACCTGGTGGAAGAACCAGAGTAGACTTAGGGGGACAGTTTAGTTGCAGTTGGGTGATGCTGGTTAGGTATGGGAAATTTTGTGTGGTGTACGTGTGATCTGCCAGTTCCCTCCAACTACCCTTTCCCACAACCCAGGCCCCAACCTTTGTAACCAAACCAAAAAAAAAGATTAGACCAAACATTAAAAACCCAGCAAATGTCTGAAGTACTTGTAACAGAACAAATTCTCCTAGTGTTTATTACCCTGCATGGATAAATTGGTGTTTTTGAAATATGGCAACCCTGTAAATGATCTGTCCATTTCACAAATAATGACAACTAAATTAGATTCCCTCCCCTTTAAAGCAATAATTGGTTACTCGGGTATTGTCTTAATTAAATAAACAATTTTCCCCATAATAGGGCTTTGATAAATTCAAGAATGATGTGTTTATGAAAGCAGGTTACCGCACACATTCAGCACGGCAGAAAACAATGTTTTATTCAGTTAGCACTAAATTAAGTTAGTAAAAATGTTTGCTTGCATAGGGTCAAGAAAGTGATTCTTCTGAAGCATCAGTTCGTGGTCCACGGATCAAGCATGTGTGCCGTCGTGCCGCAGTAGCATTGGGTCGCAATCGTGCTGTGTTCCCAGATGATATGCCCACCCTTAGTGCCTTGCCATGGGAGGAGAGAGAAAAGATTCTGTCTTCCATGGGGAATGATGGTGAGCATTTTCTCGCAGTATCACTGTCTTTTAAGACACTTGTGTTAATATATTTTAATATATTTACATTTAAGTAATTCTGATTCTATTGCAGATAAATCTTCAGTGGCAGGTTCAGAAGAGGCAGAGCCTTCTTCCCCTCCCCTAAAACCAGTAACAAGACACAAAACTGTCCAGGAAGCCACCCCCAGAAAGGGTCGGCGCTCAAGACGTTGTGGGCAGTGTCCTGGTTGTCAAGTCCCAGAGGACTGTGGGCATTGCGCCAACTGTCTGGATAAACCTAAGTTTGGGGGACGCAACATTAAAAAACAATGCTGCAAGTAAGTATGGGCTTGAAATCTGAAGAAAAAAAAAGTATTTTATGTAATTTCTTGACAGTTTTGCAAATTTTAGATTGAAATCGAAACATATTTATTGCACAAAATAAATATCAGTATCACAAATAATGTTTCTTTACTGACATTTTGTGTCTATCATCAGTATTAAACACAGCTGATTTTATATTTTATAATTTTGTATGAGATTCTTAGATATACAGTGTTGAGTTGTTTTTAGCCAATTTATTTTTGTAGACATTAAATAAAAGCATTATTGAACTTATCAGTATGCAATATTGCAGGGTTTTATTTTTTAATGACCTGTTTTAAATGCATCTGAAGCACTCAAGCCACGCAAGGTCAAATAAAAAGAAGTGTATCTGTTCATTCTCACAGGGAACGGAAGTGCCAGAACTTGCAGTGGATGCCATCAAAAATGTTTCTTCAGAAGCAAGCAAAAGGTCAGTGTATCATTCCCTCTTCAAGACTGCAGAGTTCAAGGAACATTGCCATTATTTTGCCAATTGCATATTACTTTTTTTTTTTTTCTGTTTTTTAGGTAAAAAAGATAAGAAGAAAAACAAAGTGCCAGAAAAAAAGGAATCCCATCACTCTGTCAAATCTCAGAGTCCAGAAGTAAGTCTCAAACCAACCCCAGCTCCCTCAAAGGATGACCCTCCAGTGAAGAAAAGTGACACTCCACCCCCAATACAGGAAGAGGACAAACAAAAACAGCCACCTTCCCCACCACCACCCATTTCTTCTTCCCAAAACAGTGATCCCCCTTTACTTCCCAGCCCAGAGGACCCAAGACCACCCTTTATTCCAAGTTCTGCCTATAAGAAGGACCGAAAGCTTTCCAGCCCTTTATCCAGGTCCCCACACACCACTGCATCTAGCCAACCACCAGAACCGTCTCAAGAGATCATGCAGCCACAAACCCAGTCTCCAGCAAAAAAGGAAGGGCCCACAAAGTCACCATCTAATGAACCCAAAAAGAAGCCCCAGCAGCATACCCAGCCTACATCTGTTGCATCTTATGGTAGGAACTGTTAGTGATAAACCTCCCCACATCATTCTCTTCATGCTTTTTGTGTGTTGTATTTGAATACACATAGATCTTATTTTGTTTTCAGCTTCAGAAGCAAAGCAAATAAAAAAGCAGGCTGTTCATTCTGGTACTTCACCAAAGTCAAAACCAAAGGAGAAGGTGAGAGCTTCTTGCCAAGTCATTTTTATTTTGTTGTTTTTGTTTGTTTTTCATTTTATACACCACTTGGCTCAGACTTTGACCACCCACCTGAATTGTTGTTTACAGGAGAAACAGATGGTCACCAAACCACCTGACCGCAGTACTTTAAACTTCCTGAGCACTCCCTCGATTGGGGGCACTGCCAAGCAGAAAGCACCCTCCGACGGAGTGCATCGAATTAGAGTGGATTTCAAGGAGGACTTTGACATTGAGAAGGTGTGGGAAATGGGTGGGCTCAGCATCCTCACCTCTGTGCCAATCACCCCACAAGTAGTCTGCTTTCTCTGTGCCAGCAGTGGAAACGTGGAGGTAAGGTCGTCTCGGTCAGAATGTAGCACTGTATTTGCCTTGGTTTAGATGATGGGGGAAGAAATACACCTCCCTTTTGCAAGATTAGGTTACCGGCTAGGTCTGCAAACCCTGTCCTCTCTTTTTAGATCCTGAATTATACAACAATGTTCTCTTACTGTTTGTGCGGCCTTTCCACAGTTTGTGTTCTGCCAGGTGTGCTGTGAGCCTTTCCATATCTTTTGCTTGGGGGAGACCGAACGTCCTCTAAATGAGGAGTGGGAAAACTGGTGCTGCCGCCGGTGTCGCTTCTGTCATGTCTGTGGCCGCCAGCACCAAAAGACTAAAGTAAGTTTTTTCATGCATTGGTATTAAACTCAGAATTATAAAGGAATTTTGCCACATCTAATGTTTGAATTGTAATGATACTCGTTTAGGCAGGCTTGCAAAACCAAGTTAAAGGTAGAACTGCATAAGAAGTTTGCAAGTATTCTACCACTGTTGCTATGGTTCAGGGTGTCCCAGAAGTCTCCATGTATAGGGGAAATTAACACTTTTTAACAAAATGTAAACTTTATTTACAAAACATCCTCTACACGATTGCCATTTGTTAGAAAACACATGAGTCACCTTTCCACTGCACTGTACAGCTCGACTCGTTTCACCTTACTTTTCTGAGCTTTCATTTTCACTGCAGTTTAGTATCGCCTCAACATGTGTGCCATCTTGCACTCGCTTTGACCCAGGAATAATGTTGTATTGTCAAAGCCCTGTACAAACACCGTATTTCAAACGCCTTTCCTGTTCACTCTGTTAAGGATGTAAAATAACTGCGTTCTAGACCCTACATAGTGCTTGATATCCCTACTCCCTCGGCACGCGGATCTCATTTATTATAAAGGGAACACTAAAATAACACATCCTAGATCTGAATGAATGAAATAATCTCATTAAATACTCCTTTCTTTACATAGTTGAATGTGCTGCCAACAAAATCACTAAAAAATTATCAATGGAAATCAAATTTATCAACCCATGGAGGTCTGGATTTGGAGTCACTCAAAATCAAAGTGGAAAACCACACTACAGGCTGATCCAACTTTGATGTAATGTCCTTAAAACAAGTCAAAATGAGGCTCAGTAGTGTGTGTGGCCTCCACGTGCCTGTATGACCTCCCTACAACGCCTGGGCATGCTCCTGATGACATGGCAGATGGTCTCCTGAGGGATCTCCTCCCAGACCTGGACTAAAGCATCCGCCAACTCCTGGACAGTCTGTGGTGCAACGTGGCGTTGGTGGATGGAGCGAGACATGATGTCCCAGATGTGCTCAATTGTATTCAGGTCTGGGGAACGGCCGGGCCAGTCTATAGCATCAATGCCTTTCTCTTGCAGGAACTGCTGACACACTCCAGCCACATGAGGTCTAGCATTGTCTTGCATTAGGAGAAACCCAGGGCCAACCGCACCAGCATATAGTCTCACAAGGGGTCTGAGGATCTCATCTCGGTACCTAATGACAGTCAGGCTACCTCTGGCGAGCACATGGAGGGCTGTGCGGCCCCCCCAAAGAAATGCCACCCCACACCATTACTGACCCACTGCCAGACCGGTCATGCTGGAGGATGTTACAGGCAGCAGAACGTTCTCCACGTCGTCTCCAGACTGTCACGTTTGTCACATGTGCTCAGTGTGAACCTGTTTTCATCTGTGAAGAGCACAGGGTGCCAGTGGCGAATTTGCCTATCTTGGTGTTCTCTGGCAAATGCCAAACGTCCTGCACGGTGTTGGGCTGTAAGCACAACCCCCACCTGTGGACGTCGGGCCCTCATACCACCCTCATGGAGTCTGTTTCTGACTGTTTGAGCAGACACATGAACATTTGTGGCCTGCTGGAGGTCATTTTGCAGGGATCTGGCAGTGCTCCCCTTGCTCCTCCTTGCACAAAGGCAGAGGTAGCGGTCCTGCTGCTGGGTTGTTGCCCTCCTACGGCCTCCTCCACGTCTCCTGATGTACTGGCCTGTCTCCTGGTAGTGCCTCCATGCTCTGGACACTACGCTGACAGACACAGCAAATCTTCTTGCCACAGCTCGCATTGATGTGCCATCCTTAATGAGCTGCACTACCTGAGCAACTTGTGTGGGTTGTAGACTCCGTCTCATGCTACCACTAGAGTGAAAGCACCGCCAGCATTCAAAAGTGACCAAAACATCAACCAGGAAGCATAGGAACTGAGAAGTGGTCTGTGGTCACCACCTGCAGAACCACTCCTTTATTGGGGGTGTCTTGCTAATTGCCTATAATTTCCACCTCTTGTCTATTCCATTTGCACAACAGCATGTGAAATTGATTGTCAGTCAGTGTTGCTTCCTAAGTGGACAGTTTGATTTCACAGGAGTGTGGTTGACTTGGAGTTACATTGTGTTGTTTTAGGTGTTCCCTTTATTTTTTTGAGCAGTGTATAATATAAACTAAGTATTTTGGAAGACATTCTTGCTAAAAAAAAAAAAAAGTAAAATAAAAAATGAATTAATTTCCTCTATGTATGGAGACTTTTGGAACACCTCGGAGATCTATCCTAGCTTGTCTAGTGAGCTTTGTGGCTGTGAGCAGAGGTTTTGAATTCAAATTCTGCCCATGCCACAGTATTTTTGTGAGCCACTGAAGGACCATACATTAAGGCTGCACATTTTTTGATGATGTACGATCTCTTTGTATAATTTTACTAAAGACTATATGCTTCACAGGGTCATAAAGTATGGAAAGCACTCCAGTTTTTCAAAGCTGCTGTTAGTGTTTTATTGTTGCACAGTGACACTTATGCAAACAAAAACAAGTTACCTGCATTTTATTTTGGGAGTTGGTATGCAGTTGTTTTTTAAACTGTATAGTTGTGAACACACAAGCTATAAACTGTAACCTGGGGTAGCAATCAAACCTGTAACCTAAATCAAAGTACTTATTTACCACAACATTACTTTCAGCTGTTTTATATATATTAACCTGAATTAGCTCTGAATCCGAGAATTCATGTCCCTTTCCTTTTAACGCAGGAGCTGCTGGAGTGTGACAAGTGCCGAAACAGCTTTCACCCTGAGTGCCTGGGACCCAACCATCCTACAAGACCCACCAAGAAAAGAATCTGGGTATTACATTACCTTTTTTTTCTTTTTTCTTTTCTTTTTTTTCCTTTTTTGTAGCTATTTATTCAATTTAATATATGTAACTAATATTCTGAGCATTTGCAGTTATTAACTGAGATTAATATCCTACACAGGTTTGTACTAAGTGTGTTTGCTGTAAAAGTTGTGGAGCTACCAAACCAGGAAAGACTTGGGATGCCCAGTGGTCACATGACTTCTCCTTGTGTCATGACTGTGCCAAACGTTTTGCAAAAGGTGGGTGTTGATTACTCTTAACAGATGTTATGTTTATGTACAAACATACATTAGCCACACCTAATATGTAATGTTTGTCTGTAGGAAACTTCTGCCCTCTCTGTAATAAATGCTATGATGATGATCATGAGAATAAGATGATGCAGTGTGGAAAGTGTGATCACTGGGTTCATGCCAAATGTGAGAATCTTACTGGTGAGTGGACTGTTTGTTCTTCTGCATGGTCTGTCTAGTGTTTTGAAAGACCCTTGGCTTTGTGTTTGAAGGAAAAAAAGAAACCTAAAACCTTTATTGTTTGTATTTTAGACGAGATGTACGAGTTATTGTCCAGACTGCCTAAAAACTTGGCCTACACCTGTGTTAATTGTACCGAGCACCACCCACCCAAGTGGCGCACTGCCATAGAGAAGGACATTCAGAGCAGCATGCGCCAAGTTCTCACTGCACTTCTCAACTCCCGCACTTCCACTCACCTGCTCCATTACAGACAAGTAACTATTCCAAGCTAATTATATCAACCTGCACCACCGGTCAAAAGTTTAGACACACTCATTCTTTATTTTTATGGTTTTCCACATTTTAGAAGAATAATAAAGTCATCAAAACTCTGGAGTAACACATGGAACTATGGGAATTATGTTGTGATAAAAATCCAAAATAATTTAATTTAGCATCTTCAAAGTAGACCCCCTTTTCACCTAGAATTTCCAGTAATGTATTCTTGGCATTTTCTCAACCGATTTCTTGAGGAATTTCCCCGAGATGCTTTTTAAATGATTAAATTAAATAAATAACTATATTAAATTATACAGTATTAAAGGAGTTCACAGGGCGCACGGTGGCTTAGTGGTTGGCACGTTCGCCTCACACCTCCAGGGGCATGTGTGTGCGGAGTTTGCATGTTCTCCCCGTGCTGCGGGGGTTTCCTCTGGGTACTCCAGTTTCCTCCCCCAGTCCAAAGACATGCATGGTAGGCTGATTGGTATGTCAAAGTTGTCCGTAGTGTATGAATGGGTGTGTGAGTGTGTATGTGATTGTGCCCTGTGATGGACTGGCACCCTGTCCAGGGTGTACCCCACCTTGTGCCCGATGCTTCCTGGTATAGGCTCCAGGTTCCCCGCAACCCTGAAGGAGTAAGTGGTTGAAGATGGATGGATGGATGTTAGTTTTCCAATGAAAGAAATAAATATGTCCGCACAATTATATTTTTGTCTACAACACCAATTTCAAACATTTAATCATACACCTTTAGATCAAAAGATCTTTAAGATCATGAGAAACATTTCATTCAAGTGTCTCCAAACTTTTGACCAGTAGTGTATATGTACTATTTTGTTGTGTGTTTTTGGCTCTGTGGTGCTTTGCTGACTAATGTCCTGTTCTGTCATAGGCGGTGATGAAGCCACCTGAGTTGAACCCAGAAACCGAAGAGAGCCTCCCCTCTCGACGTTCCCCTGAAGGGCCTGACCCTCCTCTTCTTACAGAGGTTTCCCTGCCCAGCGATTCACCCCTTGACTTCGAGTCTGTGGAAAAGAAAATGAATTCGGGGCACTACAGATCTGTGGTAAGGGATTTGAAAATTTTACATAGTTCTACCCAGATTTGCAAGAGCTTGTTAATATATGCAGAGGTTGGATGCTGTTTTGTTTTTGTTTTTTTCCCCCCGAGAATTGAACATTGCTGTTTTGTTACTATCTCCTTTTTAAGCTGGACTTTAGTGATGATATTGTGAGAATCGTCCAGACAGCCATTAATTTCGAGGGAGGTCAGCCAGAAAGCAGAAAGGCCAACAGCATGGTGAAGTCCTTCTTTATCCGGGTAAGGCCTGAGCAAGAGCAGGCACAATGTTTACAGTGGATTGTGCTTCAGGCATGGAGCACTGCTGTTTATAACACTAACACTGCTATGCTCCTCACAGCAAATGGAACGGGTTTTTCCTTGGTTAATGGTGAAGGAATCAAAATTCTGGGAGGCAAACAAAGTCTCTTACAAGTGAGTTGTTTTTTTCCGTTTTTTTCCTTCTTATCCAGGGGGACTTCACTTGTGGTATATCTGGTATATTACCTGTGTTTAGTTTGTTTCAAGTGCATTTATTAACTATTACACAACTTTTTTCTAATTAGAAAGAACGCTGAGATGTATCTGCACCTTTAATGTAGGGGATGGGACCAGACATTTTAGTGGTACAATGGTAGTGATCTAATGTGAAGCTGTAACAGCTTGTCAGTGGGGGTATCTGTCTCTTTGCCCTCTTTCAGAGCACAAATATTACCTGTCCATGGGGAATGCATGGTTTAGTTCCATTGTTGGAGATCAGCCTCAAGTGTCGTATTTCACATGGGTGCAATTTGACAAGTCTTGTGGTTGCCCTGTGGTTAGACTGTGGTAGACTTTGTCTGTTAATCTGAATTATTCATGGGTCTGTGAAGCATTGTGTTGTATATTTTAAAATCCCCTTTCTGTAATGCAGTATGTACAGTACATTGACTCCTTATTACGATGTGGTTATTCGTATCTTTAACGGTTCCCAGCACAAGAGAAGCATTTACTCTCATGAGCCATTCAGTGGTGAAACCATCAGTGAATATTTGATTAAATCGGCTTTATATATTTGCACTGTCTGTGTCTGAACATTTATTGAATAGAGTGATGCTAAGTGATGATGTTGTATCTTCTTCTTTCTGCCGCAGTAGTGGTTTACTTCCTAATGCTGTACTACCTCCTTCTCTGGATCACAATTATGCCCAGTGGCAGGAGAGGGAAGAGATGGCATGTGCTGAGCACCATCTCTCTATGAAAATAATTCCTGCTCCATGTTCTAAAGCTCCTGGAGAACCTGACTTCCCAATTGTACCTCCACCTCCACAACTTACACATGGTGAGGAACAAAAGGACACACCACACCACACCCACCAAATTTCAGCCTACTTTTTTTTTTCTTCCCAAGCTGAAATACATAATTTGAGATGTTATATCTTTCTCATACCCTTTTTATTTTGTCTCTCTCCACCACCAAACTTACTCAGACCTTATTCAGGAGGACTGCCTCGAACTTCCCCCTCCCTCTGGTATTGGCGATAATAGACAATGTGCACTTTGTCTGAACTACGGTGATGAGAAGACAAATGTAAGTCAACACACAGTGTTTAAACAAATATAAATCAACTATCTAGTCATTTTAAGAGCCCTGTTAATGGATACTTCCTGCATTTATGCATTATGCATAAAAAGTGTTGGGGTTGATTTTATACTTCTGCTTGTGTGGCTCTGCAAGCACATCAGGATGGCTTGCGTGGACGCTCACACAGGGTGAAATATTCATACTTGCACGTAACATGAGCATGTTCTCTAGGAAACGCTGCTGCATAATAAACCACACTGAAATTTAACTGAGAAGAAAAGCTGAAAAACAAAGCAAGTTCCATGTTTTACAGACAGAATAATACACAGAAGATAGTACAGACATATTTTTGTTTTGAAATGTGCTGGAGGAATCCTAGTGTAATTAATTAGATATTAAATCCCTAAAAGCATTTCTGAAATATTTTAACCCAGCCGTTTTCAGCAGTATGAACAGTTTTTTTTATAGAGAACCACATGAATGTAACTAGTGTTTAAATCCACAGTTCTTTCTGACATGGAATGACACTGCTTTAGTTTTTATTTTTATCGAGTTGTTGAGGTTTCTCTCACCTAAACTCTTTATTGGGAGTCCATTCGACGAAAGAGGACGTAAACGGGCCCGGTCCTGTCGAATTAAAGTGGCCGTTATAACGAACTAAGAGTTTTGCACTTTTATATACCGTATTTATATTAACACATAGTAGTTTCCCTTAGATAAATCCATTATATAATAATATGATCATGCTGCCATGCGTGAAGCAAAAATTTTACCCACTTATACTCGATGTTCAGTGCAAGAGTTGTATCTTAGAGGAGAAATATTATTAAAGAAATTTATCAGGCAAAGGTGTGTGTGTGTGTGTGTGTGTGTGTATATGTATATATATATATATATATATATATATATATATATATATATATATATATATTTTTTTTTTTTTATTTATTATTTTTTTTTAACTTTCATCAGTTTCTGTCGTGAGCGTTTTTTTTTTTGTTTGTTTGTTTGTTTTTTTGTTTTGTTTTTAAGCCTACACTTTCAGAAAGCCGTTTTGGTGCGCTAGCTTGTCAAAAGAGGACAATGTTATTTAGCATTTTACTGTAATCGAACCGTATTACTCGAATTGAAACAATATTAATCAGAATTTGATTGAACCTGTTGAA
This sequence comes from Ameiurus melas, assembly GCA_012411365.1. Lineage (NCBI taxonomy): Eukaryota > Metazoa > Chordata > Actinopteri > Siluriformes > Ictaluridae > Ameiurus > Ameiurus melas. Next base: position 16,996,182 of record CM022759.1, on the reverse strand, counting down.
GTGTCACAGAGGACGCAAACATGCATTAATGCAGAAGTATAAATTGGTCTAAACACTTAGACCTTTTAAATAATCGTCTAAAAACCACCACTCTGATTTGAATGGTTGCTACATGAGCATGCATAACTCAGGATTTTGAAAATATTTTATTTGTTTGAGAAATACGGTATGTCATTTGTGTGAAGTGTTTCATTGAGTTTTCGTTTCTAATAGGAATGCGGAAGGCTGCTTTACATTGGCCAAAATGAGTGGGCTCATGTGAACTGTGCATTGTGGTCAGCAGAGGTATTTGAAGATGATGACGGCTCTCTCAAAAATGTCCATGTGGCAGTAAGCCGTGGCAGACAGCTGGTAAGGCAATGTTAACCCTGTGCTTTGTATAACGTCTGCTCAGTAGAGTTACAAGTTGTTTAAGTGCTTTAATACCATTTACCTTGAAGTGCTGAATGGTTTTCTGCTGTATTTTTATTTCTTTTTTTTGTAGCGCTGTGAGAACTGTAAAAAGCTAGGAGCCACTGTAGGCTGTTGTCTTACTTCCTGCTCGAGTAACTACCACTTCATGTGTGCTCGTCAGTGCCACTGTATCTTTCTGGAAGACAAAAAGGTGTATTGCCAGCGGCACAGAGACTTAATCAAAGGCGAGGTAGGAAAATCACTTCATCAATATTTATATAATTTTTTTTATATCTCTGCAGCTGATTTAATACGTGTCGACAATATCTGAATTGTTGTTTAGGTTCTGCCAGACACAGGATTTGAAGTGACCCGGAGGATTCTGGTGGACTTTGAGGGGATCAGTTTAAGAAGAAAGTTTCTCCATGGCCTTGAACCAGATAATGTCCACATGATGATAGGTATTTACAGAATCTGGTTTAAATTTTTATAACATTTTCACAAATTTTATCCAAATAAATGTGTGTATAAATGATCTGGTGAATTTGCCATCTTTATTTTGAATGTAGGTTCCATGACTATTGATTGTCTCGGTATGCTAACGGAGCTCTCAGATTGTGAGAGAAAACTCTTTCCTATTGGATATCAGTAAGTAGCTCATAAGATCATAGATCATGTTTTTGTGTGCTAATTAAAAATTGCATAACGTGTAATTCACATCCTCTATTTTAAGATGCTCAAGAGTCTACTGGAGTACTTTGGATGCCCGCAAACGATGCGTCTACACCTGTAGAATTCTGGCATGCCGCCCTCTAGTGGCAGATAGCATCAGTAATGGCAAAGTCGCACAAGAGAACAATTGTACTATTGCCCACAGCCCACCTCCAGTCTCCGGTATGACCTGAAAGTATTATTTAACTGTGGAATTAAGTTGCAGTTTGATTTTTTTTTTTTGCTAATTGAGTTTTCCTCTTCTTTCAGAAGAGCTGTACCCATCACCATTTCCTGATTCAGTTTCTGTTGACCATAACACCTTGCCTGTGGTGCCAAAACCAAGGGTTTACTTTAGAAATAGACACCCCAGTTACCCGCCCTGCCATCGTTCTTCTTCCTCTAGACATCTGCCCTCTCCAGGTACATGGGTTTACCGAAGTACTATTATTCATCCTTTGGAATATGGCTTTTATGACATATGAATATTACACTTTTTTTTTGTCTGTTTTCATCCCAGGGGCAGCTGTCAGTTCAGCTCATGAAATTGTTACTGTTGGTGACCCTCTGCTGAGCTCCAGTCTACCTAGTATTGGATCTCGTCGCCATAGCACTTCCTCCCTCTCACATCAGCAGCCAAGACAAAGAATTTCCTCTGGTCCACAAGGAAGTACCTCATCCAACCAGATCCAAACAATCTCTCAGTCACCTGCCTCGACTTCCCACGACCATGGGGGTGGAGATTATGTAAAAGGGAAAGTGTCTAGTGATGAGAAACCTCAGTGTCGTGAGACAACCACTGTAAAAACCATAACCCAGTACAGACCCACTTATAGTGTTTCAGAAAGATTGAGTGGTAGAGATGCTGGCAAAAAAACACACGAAGGAGAGCGTCTTAAATCTGCTCCATCAACAGTCCTGGCATCGCCTCCACTTGGAACTGCAGTTTTGGGGGGGGGGGGGGGGCAAAGGGGAACGGCAGGCAAAAAAAAAAAAAAGAAAAAAAGGGGGAGACCAAAAACCCAACCACACCCAGGGACCCCCCCTTTTTCCCATAAACCCCCCCCCCACTTGATGTGATGGTTGTGGGGAAGGAAAAAAGGGGGCCCCCCCCCCGGCGGGCCCCCAAACTCAAGGGATTGGGGGGCCCCCCTCTTTGGGGGCGGCCCCCCCCCGCGGGGGGGGGGACCCCCTCCTGTGTTTCAGGACCATCTCCAGCTGCAGCTCTAAAGCCTCTCTGGTCACCTGGAGTAATTACTGGAGAGGAGGACATAAAACGAGGAACTCAGGCAAGCCCCTCTGTGGTAGCTAGTCATGTGACATCAAGCACTAAAGAGAAGCCCTCCAAAGTTAAATTTGCAGAGGCCAAGGATGTTTCAAAAGGAAGGAAAGAGGTACCTCAAAACAGTAAGGCACAAATTCTCAATAGTAACTCTAGCAGTTTTAAAGGCAGCAATATCAAAACCCAGGCCCAAGTGTCGACCTCACGAAATAATAACAATAAAGGCACAGCAGTCATCAGTAACAAAACCTCAGGCTCTGTGGAAATTGCGAAATCACATAATCAGAGAGGTGAAAGGCAATTAAAGTCTAGGGAAAGTTTTAGCACGGAGAAAAAACACAGTACGGCAGTGGAAGCAGTTCAGTCAGTGCCAGGCTCAGAACAGAGTTTAGGCCCCCCACATGCTCACCCTAAATCTCGAGAAGAATCTATACCAGTTGAGAGGCATTGCACAGAAAGACTGTCTCTAGTATCCCAAAACATGGATCCTAATGGGACCAAAGCTGTCAGCACATGCTCGGTCACAAACGCATCCACTTTCAGATCCCCTGGCAGCCATGCTTCACAGAGGAAGTCTTCCCATACAATGCTATTTTCTCCTTTTGCAAGCTCTGAAAGCTTGGAGTCTGATGGCCACATACCTCCAGAAGAGCAGAATGTGGACCAACACTGTGCTGAGGATGATGGTGATGTGGCAGATCATCATTTAGAAGATGAAAGCTCTCCAGAGAAACACCAAGAGGAGGACAGTGATGGTTCTACAAAACGACGATACCCGAGGCGAAGTGCTAGGGCTCGCTCTAACATGTTCTTTGGACTTACCCCCTTCTATGGTGTTCGTTCCTATGGCGAGGAAGATATTCCCTTCTACAGCGGCGGTGATCTACGTATAAGAAAGCGCTCAGGTGGCAGCAAGCGATCAGCTGAAGGACAAGTAGACGGTGCTGATGATATGAGCACGTCCTCTTCTGCGGACAGTGGCGAGGATGAGGAGGGTTTTGGTCCAAACAAGGATTCATACTATTATAATTTCACACGAACCATCATAAATCCCAGCTCTAGTTTTCACTCTGTTGAGGGTATAGATCAGTGTTTGGGAAGAAGATCACAGATCCACATGTTCATGAGGGATGGAGCAACGGAAACTGATGATGAAAGTGATGAAATAACAGCAGCGACGAAAAGTATAGAATGCCAACAAATTGGTCAACTGGATGGAGTTGATGATGATTCTGAAAGTGATGCCAGTGTAAACACCAGCAGCACAACCACTGCTACAACATCCTCTACACATAAAAACTCCACCAAAAAGAGGGGTCGAGAGAGCCGAGTTGAGAAATTGAATGCTGATTCGGGGAAAGAGGCTGAAAATACTACTGGTGATGGTAGCACCCATAGCCGTGATGCTCGTAAAAATCAGAAGGATAACAGTCTGCAGTTAGGAAGCGTGAAATCCCAGGGACAGGATCCTCTTGAAAACCAGCTATCACTTAGTGCAGATCTTCTTAAGTCTGATTCAGACAATAACAACAGTGATGATTGTAACATCTTGCCTTCTGACATTATGGAGTTTGTGCTGAACACGCCATCGATGCAAAGCTTGGGACAACAGCCAGAGGCCAACTCCACTGAGCCTTTTTCTTTGGATGAGGGCTATGGAGTTGATGTAAACCGAAGGAAGACTATACTCTTTGAAGATTTTACCCAGCCACTGGCCAGCAACGAACCTGTAGAGAGCGGAGTGAGCACCTCAATTCCAGTAGAAGAACCCTATGGCCTCCCACTGGAGCTGCCATCTGACCTCTCTGTGCTCACAACTCGTAGTCCATCTGTAAATAACCAGAATCATGGTTCAATCATTTCTGAGAGTTCTGAGCGTAATATGCTGGCCCTGGCTGCAGAGGAATCAGGAGTAGATAAGGGTGGGGACAAGCAGAGAGCGGGAAGTGCTGTATCTAGTGAGAGCCCACGAGATGATGAAGATTCACAGGCAACTGAAAGCGACATGACACCTGATCATTTCATTTCTGCTCGCATCGACGGAGAACACATTTCAAGTCATGGAATAAACCAAGTAGCAGATGCAGGGAATCCGGATCTAACCAGAACATCTGGCACACCAGGCTTGCCAAGTTCACCTACTGTGGCTTCGCAGGGTCAGAAATTTATTCCTTCTGCCACAGTCAGTACAGGTCACGCTCAGATTGTGAGCCCTGCTGTTCAGTCCACTCATTCTCCTTTAAAAGCTGGTCCAGAGAAATTGATACTTCTCAATCAACATTTGAGGCCACTTTATGTGCTGCAAACTCTCCCCAATGGTGTAACTCAAAAGTTACAGATTGCACCATCTGTCAGTGCAACTGGTGTCATGAATAGCAGTGCACCTGTATTGGCAGGCCTCAGTGCTGGAATTTCCCCCTCTCAGTCCATTTTCCCTGCTGTTACAAAAGGTTTAGTTCCTGTGCCTCATCATCCACAGCTTCATGCCTTCACTAGCACGACTCAGACAGGTTTCCAGTCAATTATTCCTAGTACTACATCTGGCCTTTTTATTGGTGTTCCTTCTCATGACGCCCAAATTATTGCATCAGAAGCTGGACATAGACATGATCTAGCTCCCAGTGTTGCTATGGTATCCAGTGCATCATCCATTACCCCGACCCCTACCGTGCTTGCCACTGGACATGGCAAAAAGCGACCAATTTCACGTCTACAACCTCGTAAAAACAAGAAGCTAGCCCGATCCAGGAGCCAACCCACACTAGCACCATCAGAGGTTGGGCCTAACATGACACTAATTAACCTGTCCTCTCCACAAATTGCTACTGGAATCCCTGCTCAACCAGGAATAGTTGAACTTGGCACAATAACAGCTGCCACATCTCACCGCAAAATGCCCAACATCATAAAACGGTCAAAATCTGGAGTAGTGTACTTTGAGCCTGCTCTCCTTCCACAACCGATGCCAATTTCAACTGCTGCTCAGGCTGGTATTATTGGGCATGATTCTTCAGCCCACTTATTGCCATGCACAGTGGCAGGGCTTAACCCTAATCAGTCATTGTTGAATGTGGTATCAATGCCTCCTGCAGCACCTGGGAATCTATTGGGAGCAAATTCAGTGTCTTTAAGTTCTCCAGGGCTCATTAGCTCTGAGATCACTGGCCCCATAAGTAACCTAGTCTTTAAAGCCAGTCCACATAACCTGGGCCTTCCAGAGCAGCAAATGGTTCTTCATTCTGGACCCCCCATGGTCTCACAAATTACCAGTCCTGCCCAGACTTCCATTCCTAGTAGCATCTGTCTTCTTCCACCAAATCAGATCAGCATGTCACCCAGCCAGTATCAAGACAAAGAAGGCAATGTTTGCAAAGAAGGCAGTCTTCAGAATCCTGTTACCACACTTGTAGTGGATAAGACTATTGATCCCAGTACAAACACTTCTGGCCAAGTTGCTCTTGTGCCCAGTCACATCACACAAGACCCGAATAAGGGTCATGCGGTTGGAGTTCCTATCCAGAGCTCTCAAACCTCACCTGTCTCACAAGCCACAAGCCAACAGCAAGCACTGAAGTCACCCACTTCCAAAGCTTCCACAGGCATTTGGAAGGTAAAGCAGAAAACAAAAAGGACTCTACCATGTGTAGCCAATACTGGTGGAAAGAAGCACAAAGGTGGGCCAGAGGCATTGGCAGAATCGCAGGTTGTTCCTGTCTCTACAAATCAGTCTTCTTTACAAAGGTAATCACCCGCAATTTTGCAGCCTTGTCTTGCCAAGTATGCCTTCTCAAAAGTCATCTAAGTAAAATGTGATATTTTGTTTATCAATAGGGGTAATATGGCACTCGAGCTGACAAATATGGCAAAGCCTAATGAAAAGGGTTCAAGAAAAAGGTACACAAATTGAAGATGATGAATTTGAAATAAACCTGTAATTTCAAATATATTACTTTTGGACTAAACAAAATCTCTTTTGCTTGCAGTAATTCTAGAAGGTGTGAACCACCTCTTAATCAGAAGGCAGTAGAGTCCCATGATGAAAAACTCAGGACTGCTAGTGGGTATATCTTTAATTATAGAAGACATACCTGTGCTAAAGTGTTTATTTTATTTTGTAGATTTGTTTAAGTAATTTGTATTAAGTAGTTGTTTTCTCTGTTTAATATGTGTGGTATATAACATTCTGTCCAATTTCAGGTCTTTCTGGTGAGAATGCTGACCAAGCACCTACTGCTATGCTAGTAGCCACTCCTGAACAGAAGGACAGTGGACAAAATTCCACCTCAGACTACAAGCCCAAAAAAGGCCTTCTGTTTGAAATCTGCAGTGATGATGGCTTTAAGGTCTGCTGCGAGAGTATAGAAGGTAAGTTTGATTTGTGTTCTTATTGCAGTTGTCTATACGTACATTCGGGTCTCATGCTTATATTTGATGTAGGGCAGGTTTTATAGTTTAGGACAAATTTAATAAGGTTATTAGTTAATAACAAACTTTTCCCTGCTCCTGATGTTTTTTTGTTTTGTTTTTTATTCTAAAATATCGCAGTAAAAGTAATCGGAAAGAGCTGATGGTCTAGAATAAGACACAGAAACGAGTATTTCCATCATTTCAGGTTTAAGAGTTTATCAGGTTTATATTGAGGGGAAAAAAGTATTTGATCCCCTGCTGATTTTGTACGTTTGCCCACTGACAAAGAAATGATCAGTCTATAATTTTAATGCTAATTTATTTGACCTGACAGAATAACAACAAAAAAATCCAGAAAAACGCATGTCAAAAATGTTATAAATTGATTTGCATTTTAATGAGGGAAATATGTATTTGACCCCTCTGCAAAACATGACTTAGTACTTGGTGGCAAAACCCTTGTTGGCAATTACAGAGGACAGACGTTTCTTGTAGTTGGCCACCAGGTTTGCACACATCTCAGGAGGGATTTTGTCCCACTACTCTTTGCAGATCTTCTCCAAGTCATTAAGGTTTCGAGGCTGACGTTTGGCAACTCGAAGCTTCAGCTCCCTCCACAGATTTTCTATGGGATTAAGGTCTGGAGACTGGCTAGGCCACTCCAGGACATTAATGTGCTTCTTCTTGAGCCACTCCTTTGTTGCCTTGGCCGTGTGTTTTGGGTCATTGTCATGCTGGAATACCCATCCATGACCCATTTTCAATGCCCTGGCTGAGGGAAGGAGGTTCTGAAAGAACTACAAGTTTCACTTTATAGTGTATTTCTGTAGGTTTGACACGTTTTGAAAGTAAAGTAATAATAATCTGATTATTTTTTACATGCAGTTATCAGTTATGTAATCTAATTAGAATTTTAAAGTAGTAATTAGTAATCTGTAGTGGATAACTTTTTTATTTTATTATTATTTATTTATTTTATTTTTTATAATTTATCCAACACTGTTCAAAACACCTGCAAATCATTTTATAATCATGTGACTCCTCTGCCTTTTTATTGGGGAGAAAAAGACTGCTCTTTTGGCGTATTTTTGAGAAATATCTCGTTCTCGGATGCTCCAGTGTTAAATTATAGAGCTCCTACAAAAAAAAAGTTTTGCAATTGTAGTAAGATTGTAATATCGGGGTAGTGTAATCTTACAGGTGCAATTATATCATTATCTAGCACAAGCCTGTTAATGAAAAGGCTTATTGACAAGAAAGTTTATTACTGCTGGTTTAACTTACTTTTTAATTGAATTTATATGTTTGCTTTCTTGCTTACAGAGGCCTGGAAATCTCTGACAGATAAAGTCCAGGAGGCACGCTCTAACGCCAAGCTCAAAGAGCTATCTTTTGATGGTAGTCTTATGCATGCCACATGATTGTTCTACACAATATTAAAATCAGTGTTTTATGTATATAATAATTGCCTGTTAAATAATGATTTTCTTTCGCCTTTCTGCTTTGCTTCATGGTTTTTTCAGGAGTGAATGGACTACGCATGCTGGGTATTGTCCACGATGCTGTAGTTTTTCTTTTGGAGCAGCTATACGGTGCCAGGTATTGCAGAAACTACAGGTTTCGCTTCCACAAGCCAGAGGACGTGGATGAGCCTCCGCTTAACCCTCATGGATCTGCTCGTGCTGAGGTCCGCCACAGGTACGGATCACTGCCTTTATGGCTTAACCTTGTGTAAGGCTTGTACAATGAGTCATATTTGAGACCACTGATGGCCATGGTCACTCAAATTTATTAGGCACTGCTCACTGCATTTTTCACTCCAAAGCTTCACACTTTCTTTATGGTGTATAAGTAGTTAACATGTTTATTGAATGCAAATATTACATCCTTATTACAATTCTTGTGGAGGGAAACCAAAAAAAACAACAATTACCTGTTTGTTTTTTCATTATTAGTATCTATCTATCCTATTTGATAGGTTAGTATCCAGGTTATGCTGGAGTCCAGATTTCTAGAACTGAAACAAATGTGCAATGTACAATGAATTGATGAAAGATACCTCAAAATATTCACAATAAAATAATACACTAATAGATAATTTGAGAACTGTCTATTAAGACTAATAGAGTAATAGACATGTTTTTCATTGGAATATTATCTTGTTGGTCTCAAACTGCTCTTTCAGTGCTATGCTCTGTTGTAGCTAGCAGCATATAATGTGATTTGGTTTGGTCACTGTGAAATTCCCTCATGTTTGTTTGTTTGTATTTTTATTTAAAATGTATTTTTGGAGGGATGCTTAAGGGGAAGTGGTTATTAATTTGTTAAAATTACAAAAAGTCCATTACAAAAAAAGTATCCTTTGTATTACCTTGTTTTTGTAAGTTATTTTGTTGCATCAAGCAAATAGAAGAGGAAAAAAATGAATGGAAAACTTGTTTTTCCATAGATTTGAAGCAGAAATGGTATTGGCAGTATGATTATAATTCACATAAAGAAGTCCAATTTTAATGACATCATTATTCATTCAACAGACAGACAGCGGAAAGAGGGAGAAAAGAGTGTGATTTTCATGGCCTTTTATGGCCAAATGTTACTCTGATTTTGGGGTTAAGAATGACTTTGTTGTGAAACAGCACATTGTATAACAAAACTCTGATAAACAACTCTAGCACTATGAAGAAGTATAATATACATTTTAAAGCCCAATCTATCCAGTGCAATAGCATGCATACTTCTGCAGTAAATGTTGCACTTACAACAATAAGAGAGAGAGTTTTAGAACAATATATTATTACATCTGTTGGAGGCTGGTAATTTGTTGATTTGTGATGCTGTTGATTTCTTTCTGATTCCTATTGATCCTTTCTGATTCTTCCTGAAGGAGGTCTGTGTTGGACATGTTTAACTTCCTGGCTTCCAGATATCGGCAACCACCTGAGTACAACCCTCATGAGGAGGATGAAGAGGAGCAGTTCAGATCTGCTCGGTCAGTCTTTACGTCCACTTTACCTTCATTTCTCAGTTTTTGCCTATTCTGTGGTCAATAATATTCCTTTTGTTGGTCTCACAGACGGGGAACCAGCACAGACGTGCCTCTGGCAGCGAGGTTCAGACACTTGAAGAAAACATCCAGAGACTCCGTAGGCGTGTACAGGTACAAAATTCTGTTGAATTCCTACCTTTTGTTGGCCCTGCATCCAAAATAAAGAGTAAAGTGTTAAATTAAAGAGTAAAATGCTAGCCATGTTACTCTCGGCAGGTCAGCCATACACGGCCGTGGTCTGTTCTGTAAGAAAAACATTGATGCTGGTGAGATGGTGATCGAGTATTCTGGCAACGTCATTCGCTCTGTCCTTACTGACAAACGAGAAAAGTACTATGATGCCAAGGTAAACACTTGCACTCTTTCATACTTGCATGTGCATGGTATAGTGCCATCTATGGCATGTCTTATATATTCACTATAATAATAATAAACTTTATTTTGTAAAGCGCCTTTAAAGCAGCTTCTCAAAGCGCTGTACATAAAATCACAAATCACAGAAAAATAAAACCAATAAAAGTTAATTGAAACAAATACAACAACATTAATAATAAGACATAAATATAAAACAATCTAAAAAGACAAGTTTAAAAAAGTGTGTCTTTAGAAGAGCTTTAAAAATGGCAAAAGTCTGGGCTTCCCTGAGTTCAGGGGGAAGAAAGTTCCAAAGTGATGGAACGTAGACAGAAAAAGCCCTGTCACCCATAGATTTAAGGTGGGTTAATGGAACAGTTAATAGATTGCCCTGTGAGGAGCGCAGTCTGCAATGTGGGGTGTAAGTCAGTTAAGTAGTGTGGAGCCAATCCATATAATGCCTTGTACGTCAACATCATGATCTTAAAATCAACACGGAACCTGATCGGGAGCCAGTGTAAGGACTTAAAAACATGAGTAATATGGACATATTTCCTGGTTCTCGTCAGGATCCGGGCGGCAGAGTTTTGAACATACTGCAATTTGTTTATTGTGGTTTTAGAAACTCCAGCTAAAACGGCATTACAGTAATCCAATTGCGTGACAACAAATGAATTGATCAGTTTTTCAGCGACGGATAAGTTTAGCATTGGTCGTAATCTGGCTATATTTCTGATATATGTGAGAAACAGTCGGCTTTATGTGAGAAACAGTCGGCTTTATGTGAGAAACAGTCACAACCCCCCTCCCCCCAATTTGATCACCTGCCAATTCCTACCCCCTCAGCCAGCTCTCCCCTGTCATATGACGACCAACAACTGGAGAGAGTGAAAATCTAACATACTTCCTTTGAGACACATGAAGCCAGCCAACCACATCTTTTTGTACTGCTCATGTTGCATCACAGGCAGAGTCACACACTCTTAGGGAAACGCTATCTGCCCTGTTCTGTATACATGAGCACGCAGACACTCGTGATTGGCTAGTGTTGCTTTGATTGACAGGGGAGAGCTAGCATACCACCATATCGTATCGAAAATCGGTACACCCCTGATAACAATGTGGCGCCATAGTAGATCTAACTTTGATTATATGTCAAGAGTATGCTGAAAATAATCCCAGGACACTTCTCGTAAAAGAGTATGGGTATAACCCCGGTGTCCTGGCGAATTTCCCCCATTGACCTTTCTCTATCATGACTCCCTAATAATCCCCATCTCTGAATTGGCTACATCACAGTCTCCTCTCCAGTAATAGCTGGTGTGTGGTGGGCGTTCTGACGCTCTATGGCTTCCGTCGCATCATTAGGGTAGATGCTACATACTAGTGGTGGTTGAGGGGAAACCACCCCCCCCACACACATAGACACACTATATAAAGTGCTATATAAATGTAACTGTAACAAAATGACCTAAAATCTCGAAGTCTAGACAGTATCTAATTAACCACAGCACATCCTGGATTTCAGTTTCAGGATGTAACAGTACAAAATATTGAAAAGTTCACAGGGTGTAAATACTTAATCATGGTGCTGTACTAACAGTGTGAAATCCTGACTTGAATGACAATGTGGTTCTTAAACTTTTATTTTATTTCCCAGGGAATTGGCTGCTACATGTTTCGCATCGATGACTATGAGGTGGTTGATGCCACCATGCATGGCAACTCGGCTCGTTTCATCAACCACTCCTGTGAGCCCAACTGCTACTCCCGTGTGGTCAATATCGATGGGCAAAAGCACATAGTCATTTTTGCATTGCGGAAAATCTACAGGGGCGAAGAGCTCACGTACGACTACAAGTTTCCCATCGAGGAACCAGGCAATAAGCTGCCTTGCAACTGTGGGGCCAAAAAGTGTCGCAAGTTCCTTAATTAAAACCTCTCCCGTTCTTACTTTTAATTGAACCCTGTCCTTCCAAACGAAACTGTGTTTTGTCAATGTGTGTATTTTGAATAATATGGTTATTTATTGAAACAGGCTCAGGTTTTCAGAGGGATTATGGCACTGTGCCTCAAGTTGATTCAGGAAAGGTTTCAAGAGCAATGTTCTAATGAATAAAAGGAGAAAAGGACTTCTTCACTGGAGCTCTCCCTATGAATCCCTAAACAGGCCAGTTAAATATAAGCAGTTTGCTTCTTAGCAAAGTCTCCTTCTTTCGGCTGCTTCCGTTAGGGGACGCCACAGCGGGTCATCCGTCTCCGTTATGGAAATCCATCTTATGATGCATGTATTTTATTTGGTGCGGGATGTTTTATGCCGGATGTCCATCCTGACGGAACCCTTCCATTGTATCTGGACTTGGGACCGGCACTGAGAGTACACTAGCTTGTACAACCCCAGTGGCTGGGTTTGGTGCCCAGTGCCTCATGATCTACCGGGCTTCTGCTTGATATCAAATGGCATGCCCTATTTAGCCCAAAACCTTTGTTAAAAATTCCAAATGTGTAATATTGAGTCTCATCTGCCCATGCCTCTGGAATGTGAGAAGAAAAAAAAAAAGAAGTTTGATGGAATTGCCACATTGTTTCATTTGACACCAAAGTGCAATTTTTCTAAGGGAACGGTACACTGTCTTTTTAGATAGAAGAATTGTGAGGGGTCCATTATCTACTTTAGTTTTGTTTTGCTTCGATTTTTATTTTATTTTTTTTAACCTACTGTCAAATCTCCCTTTCTGAATGTACATCAAAGCCTTCTCCTTCTGGTGATGTGGTCTATGGATAGAGAATGCTAGAGGGAGCTCTTTGTTCCCAGTGATGGACACATGCAGGTTTTTATGGGAGCAGGGGTAGAGAAAAAACAACCCAGTGTACCTGAACTGTTTAAGAAGTAATAACCCCTGGAGGTATCATTGGAGGCTGGATGTGCTGAGATCCTGGTGGACTGACAGCCAAGGGACTAAAGAAATTTAATGGGTGGGTGGGATTGCTTAATTTTACTTAATCAATTTTTATAGTAACTTGGACTGATGTTGTTTGTAATGAGGACATTTAGTATGTGCATGTTTTAAACGCCTGTAGCTGGTAGTATTTACTCAAAAAAAAAAAACTCAACAGCATCCAAATGTTTTCTCAAGATGGATGAGTCATTTAAAAAATGTGTTTTTATTTCTTTTGTTGTAGTTGGGTAAATGTCATTATTTCCTTTCATATGTAAATAATATGTATATTTTTCTATATAAAAAAAACCCTGAAAAGCACTCACTAGTGAATAGCACTTATTGATATTTATATTTTTAATAAAATATTGTATTTATTTTACCAACATTTTGTAGTAGATAGTGGTTTACAACACTAATGCTTGTCATTATTTTTTTATAGTGTACATTTTTTAATCCGTTTGGCTTTTTTCTTCCTTATTCTCTTTTTTCTATTCCAAAGACCGAAAGCCGTAGTTGTCCCCATAGTGTGCAGTCCACCAGTAGCTCTCATTGCCGATCCAAGTTAGTCAAAAACATTTTAGATGAAAGTGTACAATTAGCGTAGGCTCTAAAGCATTTAGTTATAAGTGCTCATCTGTTGTAATGGCATGTCTCCTCCAATGGCAGCCTTATCACACACAAATACCAACCTTCCCTTAAAGTCCTCTCTTTGCTCTTTCTCAAGCAAAGGACAACAGTTTTATCGGGAGAAAAACAATGAATAGTAAAAAAAAAATTCTTAAATGCTTGAAATCATTTTACATTTAATCGACTGCAAAGTTTACTCCATCTATTTTATTATTGTAAAAAAAAATTATATATATAATATTTTCATAGATATGAGTATACCCGAAGGAATCTGCCACGGAGGCTAGCCCATGAAAACTTTCTTCTAAAGCACTATATTTGGAGGAATGGTGGAAAACTCATTCTCCCTGTTTTGTGCACTGAACATCAGTCTTCTTCCCAGCTTGACACATGTTGCCTTGGCACTGCATGGAGGCTCTAGCTAGCCATTTAAAGCACACAAATGTGCTCTTTTTGTATGTTTTGTTCCTTTTTCTCAATTGTTTTAGCCCTCTGTGTCACCCTTTAGGGCAACATCATCTTCATAATGAATTGATTTTGTGATGGACTTCCCATGGATGTATGTCCTGTAGTTTTTTTTTTGTTTTGTTTTTTTTTAAATAGCAACGGTGTGGTGCCTTCTTTTACAGTTGTTTTGTCCATCTGTTAAATCGTGAATGAATCCAATCGCACGTCATGGCTGATGTGAGACCTGTTAATAGACCGACGTACAGTATTGAGGAGCATTCTCTCTTTAGGGTGGAGACATATCTCGGATAATACTGCAAGACTTGTGACGCATACCCTTCTTGATCCAAGGTCTTAATAATTGTGAAAATATTACACTTTGTTGAGCAAAACAATTTCTTATGGATGCAAACTGATTTATGCGTACACTGTTGTGTTCTTGGCAGTCAGAACGGAGTTGTCCAAAAGGGATAATATGAGATCGAGCTTATCGATGTTAAAGAAAGCTTATGGGATGTGTACATACCTCCAGACAAAGCTCACTCCATTGCTGTGGTGTGCACCTCTGGCTCTTGTTTTTGGAATGAGCCACTAAAAGGCCAGTTTCTGTGTAGCATTGTCTTATTGCCTCATGTGAACTCCTATATCTTTTAAGGCAGTTGCGGATTCCTCAAGCCTTATTTCCAGATTCATGACAACATGGTGAAATATATTAATTCTGCTTTATACGGTTCTTAATTGGCTGCTTTTTACAGATTTTCGTTTTCTGGATTTGTGGGTTTGATGGTGTTGCCGCAGATTCTTGCTGGGAGTTTCTTGCCACGCTCCTTGCAATGTGGGTCTTGTCATCGATTCAGGTATTCGAGTTCCTCTAAGTCCGGCTCTCTGGATGCGGCACAGGGCCGGGCTGAACTCTGCAGCTAGGCCTTCGTTGAATGTATTATTTGAATTTTACGATCGATCTTTTATCATAGTAACTTTTTTTAAATGATTGTTCCAATGTGAAAGGCAGGGACGTTAAAGAAGAGCTTTATGTTTCATTTTAGTCGGTGAGGATTGTACAGCAACGGTGATCTTTGTGCAGAACTTGCATCTGTCGATCTGATTATGATTTTACTAATCCTAAGGGCTTTGTTGATGACTCTTTCCTCCATAAATCTAGTTTCATTGCAACTTTAGATGCTCCACAAACAAGTGAATTTTGGTGTTCAGTCAGTGTTTTGAAAAGCTACCAGGTTCCTGGACTTTATTCTTCCACACCACACCAGTGGTACCACACCTTCTCCTGTACTTAGTATATATGTATACATATTCTTACACACATAATGAATATATTCTACCTAAACCTATGTATGGATAGTAAATTGTACTTCAATATTCACAATATCTACACAGTATATGGAATGGACAGACAAATGTAGTTACAGTAGCAAACAACAGTTTCATAATGGTTAATAGCAATGTTCAGTGTAATCTATAATGACTTTGTGTTACAGATACAGTTTAGATTAATGTGCAGCATTTTAAATATTATGACATTATGTATTGTTTTTCTGTGCCTGTGTATGCTCTGTGACTGGAGCATTGCAGTTATGATCTTACGACTTGTTTCCTCCTTATTTTGGGGAGTGGAGGAGTAGGATAAAAGATGATATTTATACAATGAAACAAAGTAAATGTAAGATGTGGTTGTAACGTTTTTGAAGTTAGCCATTTGTTGCAATGCTGTAGTTTTGATTTTACTCTTTGTACATTTTCACATACTTTGTGGTTGTCAAGAAAACAACGAACGAAAACCCGATCTTTCACCTGACCATGTTTCCCATACCTCTTTCTCCTGTCTGAAATTCAGTTAAATATTTTATGTCGTGTTTTGTAATAAGTAACGGTAATGAGTGTTTTATTTATTTGTGCAACTTGGAAACATCTGTATATGCAGTTAAAGGGTCCTGTAATGTCCCCAAAGTAAGATGAATGTGCACATCATGTGGTAGGGCCCTACAGCGCTGTTGTCATTTATTAAAGATCGGCTTTGTTTTGTGCTCAACAATTGACCTTGGGGATAAAAAGAGAGCCTTTTCAGGCACTTTATTTGAACACTTCTTGATTCTCTTTAGCTGTCAGATTGTTCTGGGTTTTTAATGCTTTTTATTTTATTTTGATCTCCTGTTGCCCAAACAGTGTTCTCGGTGTTCACAGAAATGAAGGAAATTGACGAACCACAAATTACTTAAGAACGAATGTATGAGGAAAAAATGTACATAACTGTAAAAAGCAAAATTTCTAATCATGTTTATTTTCTATGCACTTTTTTTTATTTAAGTGATAGTTTAAATAATAAACATGTCTTGTTTACTCAACATGACTTCATTATTTGGTGTACTTTTAATACAGGTTTTTGTAGTACTGTTATCTGTCTAGTTTGGTCCCTCAAGGATTTTGTGATTAAAACAAACTAAAGAAATTTAAGAAAATTAAGCAAACACCACAATATTCTTGAATATTCACAATATTCAAGGAGCTTGCGATTTTTATTTTTTTATTTTTTTATTTTTTTTCCCCCTCAAAATAACCGCAGATTTGGGCCACTTCGATTCACGTGCGTCAAACATAACAGCTAAAAGGTCTTGTTTACCAACAAACATCACTGTGAAGGACCGTGCAAAACAATTTTTTGCAACTGGAATTTCACCAATTTAAATAGTTTTCTGCAAAAAAAAAACAAATACTTTGCAATTCACATCAAATATTTTGAAAAAAGCTGCAGCAAAATCTTTTTTTTTTTTTTTTTTGGCTGTAAGAATCACACAAAAAACCTCAACGAAATCCTTTAAATAAGAGCAAGAAATTCAGTGTTAAATAAAGAACCTGCTAGTCCTGCATAGGGGTGGAGAATACGCGGCCTGTACCTGACCTCCTTTGGGATGAACTGTAACACCGATTGCACCCCAGGCTTCCTCACTCAAAGTCACTCATCAAAGTCACCTCACTAATTCTGTTTTGTCTGCATGAGCACAAAACCTCACAGCCACGCTCCAAAATCTAGTGGAAAGCCTTCCTAGAAGAGTGGAAGTTGTTAGTGGTGGACAACTCCATATAATTGCTTATGGGTCCACATACTTTTGGCCATACAGTGTATTTTAGATTTGTACCTCACTCAAGTATTACCGAAAGTCAATATTTTTACTTGAGTAACCCAAGAGGGGAAAAAAACATACTTTTTACTTTCATTTTGACCTTCGAAGCACTTGATAATTTCCTTCAAGTTTCCATAAAAATTATCCTAAAACGCCTATTTTATTCCCAAAGTAAAATTAAAGCTGTTTTTGAACCTTTTTGGAGTACATGCATGGTTTTGGTCTTGTTTGAAAGGTGATATTCTGAAGAATCACTATAAATGCTACTGGTCTTGGGTAATAGGTGTTTGAACACACTGAAACAGAAGGGTGGGTTTTTTTTTTACCTATTTATTTATTTATGTATTTATTGGCATACAGTTGCCTGCAGCTGGGAGCTATTAGCTGGAAAACACAGCTGGGTCACAGCATGAAGCTTTTCCTTGTCTATGTTCAAATTTGATAACAATACAAAAAAAAATTATATTTTACATAATTTTTCTAAGGACATGTCCACACATTTTACCTAAATTTTGTACCGAAACCTTACCAAGGGCTCTTGGTAACCAGGTACACATAACTAGGATAAAAAGGTTGCTACTCTTGAGTTTCCTTATAATTATCATATCACATATCTAGCAATATAGAAAATGTATTCATATGTATATTCATAATTGAAACCTTAGTGTACTATTATGTGCTTTTGTGCCAGTTTACAGAGCTTTATGCAGGGACTTTTAAAATTGGACACAACCTGGAGCATTTGGCTCGGGCCATTCACGTAGGAAAGTGGGAAGTAGCTTCTCTTCAGCACAGACTCTCATTGGATTTTGAAGGCTATAGACAGGACATGGACGCTCCTATTGGTTCAATTGGTTCAAATGAGGTGTCATTCTTTTAAAATCTACCGATTAGGCATGTTCACTCTCATGCTGAGGAGATAAAGAGAAAAACGTGTTCTGAGATCATTTGGCCACTCACCAGAAATTTGTGTGGATTTACTGATGTAAAATGTGTTTTGGACTAAATATTTTGTAAATGATTGGATTGGACAGCACCCTCCTACCTCAACTCTCTCCTGAAGGCATACATTCCCTCTCGCAATCTGCGATCGACTAGCGACCGACGTTTAGTAGTTCCCACTCAGCGAGGCATAAGGTCCCTTTCCAGAACCTTCA
The DNA here is from genome assembly GCA_012411365.1 of Ameiurus melas. Lineage (NCBI taxonomy): Eukaryota > Metazoa > Chordata > Actinopteri > Siluriformes > Ictaluridae > Ameiurus > Ameiurus melas. Next base: position 16,977,679 of record CM022759.1, on the reverse strand, counting down.
CACATACCGTTCCCCAGTGGTGAAATGCTCTTCCGATCTCAATCCGGACTGCAGAGTCTCACTATCTTCAAAAAACAGCTAAAGACCCACCTTTTCCGTGAACACCTAACCAACTCCTTAAAAAAAAAAAAAAAAAAAAAAAAGGGAATGCACTTACACCTCTACTCTGTGCACTTTGCTTCCTCTGGTATTCAATTAATGGATCTTGTATAGCAGCACTACTTGTATTGTTCCCTGCTTGATATATCGCTTTGCTTATTTGTAAGTCGCTTTGGATAAAAGCGTCTGCTAAATGAATAAATGTAATGTAAATGTAAATGTTTGGACTTTTGGCAGTGTAACAAGACAAGTTTTTGTCAGGATGTTATGGATCAGTCGACTGCTATGAAGCTTCAAGGGTGAATTGCCTCCATTTCGTAAGTGTTTGTATGCTGGAAGTTCGTCAAAGACATTGATTGTAGCTGCTGTTGTGATTGTATCTTTAAATGGTTTATACGGATGTGGCCTTTAAGAATGCACTGTTTTTCATGTGGTATCACACGATTGGTCACGTGTGATCACGGTTCTAAGAATTGTCATTTATTTGTTGTGCTTCACACAATAACCACTAGGTGGCACATGGAACAGCATACTGTAGCTGAACACAGTACAATGAAAATGGAATGTGTGGTCAAATGGTTCACATAGAAATATTATCAAAACGTTTCTCATCAAAACGTATGATAAACCTAATTTAAACAAGTTTCTAATTACAAGATTATGTAAAATATTAAGTGAGCATGATACTTATGGTGATTATTGTATGTGTGCTAAATTAGTGCAGCGGTAACATGCAGGAACACTGACCGGGGTTTGAGCCTCAGCTCAACTAACTTTTTTAAATGAGCAGGGTTTTTTCACTGTAGAAAGTTCATCAGGGTAACACTGAATGAATTCCATGTGAACGACACAGACTGGAGGCCCATCTCAATTAGAAAGATTCAGGTGATTAGCAAGTTATTGTCATTTATTCATAGCATCAGGCACAAGGCGGGGTACACCCTGGACAAGGTGCCAGTCCATACAACTATATTATATATTTTTGAATTTAATATATAAAATTGTTTTATTGACAAGTGTCATGTTTGTTTGTACTTAAAAAAAATTGTATGCGTACTAGAATTTTAAGTATGCACGCCAAAATTTAAATATACATACTTAAAAAGGAGTTTGCAAAATAAAATCTTAGAGGTGGGAGAAAACTGGAGAACACAGCTGAGCATTGAACCTACAACCCTTGGAACATGCAGTAATATCACTACTCATCATGCCAACGCACCACTGCAGTCGAACCTTAGGTTTTTACTATTCCTTATATGTCAGTTTTCGTATCTGAATCATGCTGAAACACTTCATTCATCCAATTTATTCATCCTGGTCAAAGTTACACGACCCAGCTGAAGTTTAACTAGCTTACCCTATGAATTAATTAACTAAGCAATGTTTACCTAATTTACTGATACATAGAAGTCTTTAAGCAAAGAAATGTGAATGTACAAATCAGTACAAATATGTAGAAACACTAAACAATAAGTATGCAAATTTGTATGTTTTTTTAAAATGTTTTTTCAAATTAATTATGGACACAGTTTATAAGCATACATAAAAAGAGAATGCATACTAGAATTTAAGTATGCATACTTGATTTTTAAGAATGCATATAGAATTGTAAGAATGCATACTTAAAATTCTAGTATGCATACTTATTTTTGAATTATGCACACTTAAAAAATAAGTATGCATGCCAAAATGTAAAAAATACATACTTAAAAACAAGATTGCAAAATAACTATGCTTGCAAAATCCAGTGTGTTTTTATTCCAAAACATTTGATCTATGTCTGTAAGTCTCAGGGTTAAAATTAATATTTAGGAAATTAAGTTCTAAATCTTTCATGGATGCCAAGAACGTGGGGTCACAGAACTGTTAACTGCATGTTTTAATAAATGCATATCTTCACACTGATATCATGGAAATGTGATTAAAACTATTTCATTGCACATGTTTCTGTTCCAAGGGTTTCACCCAAAAACTAGTTATTGGTTAGTTTCACTGGTCAAACCTTAGATGTTTACTATTCCTTATATGTCCGTTTGAGCATCAGAGTCATGCTGAAACAATTCATTCAATCATCTACATATTTGTCCTAGTCCCACAAGTCAGACTTTTAGATAAACAATTAAGTGCCATGTTTTCAAGAGGTGGGAGAAAACTGGAGAACCTGTAGGAAACCCACACAGGCCCAGGAGGAACAGTGAAACTCTGCAAAAGTGACCACACTTCAACTTTGAACCTACAACGCTTGGAACATGAATTCATGACACTACCCTTCATCAGTCTTTAAGCAAAGAAATGTGAAAGTACAAATCAGTACAAATACGAAACAACAAGTATGTAAAATATGTATGCTTTTTTAAAAGTTGAACACAATTTAAGTATGGACACAAAGTTTATAAGCATACTTAAAAACAAGTATGCATACTAGAATTTTAAGTATGCATGCCAAAATTTAAACATTCATACTTAAAAATGAGTTTGCAAAGTAAACTTTTAGAGGTGGGAGAAACTGGAGAACTTGTAGGAAATCTACACAAGCACAGCAGGAACCATAAAACCCTACAGATGTGAACACAGTTCAGCATTGAACCAACAACCCTTGGAGCATGAAGCACTAACACGTCCCATTATGCCAACTTCCCATTGCAGTCATTCATCAAATCTTAGGTTTGACAAATGTATATGAACAATGTGTATAAACAAAGAGGAGTGATTTGTAAATGTACATTGACTTTTTAAACAAAAAAAATGTATAAAGACATGGTATTTAAAGTTTTACCTAATCAACTGCATAGTTTTTTTTTTTTAAAGGTAAACATTTCTTTTGAAATTAATGCATGCAACATGTTCCAAAAAAAGTTGGGATGGGGCAATTTAGTACTAATAGCGATGTGACAAGTTGAAATAAGAAGGTGATGTGACCCAGGTGAGTCAATCTTTTAATCATAGTTTAAAAGGAGCCTCCTAAAAACACCTAGTCCTTCAAGAGCAAGGATGGGTCGATGCTCGCCAATCTGCCAACAGATGCATCAGCAAATAGTCCAACACTTTGAGAACAACATTCCAAAAAGACAAATCGATAGGATTTTGGGCATTTCACCTTCTTCTCCAGGCCAAAGTGGAAAAAGACCATACAAGCTGTTATCAGCGTCAGGTCCAAAAGCCGGTATGTGGGTGTGTCAGTGCCCATGGCATGGGTAACTTGCATATCTGTGAGTTCACCTTTAATGCAGAAAAATATGTACATATTTTGGAGCAACATATGCTGCCATCCAGAGCAGGACAACGGCAAGCCACATTCTGCCTGGATTACAAGTGCAAGTTGCGTAAGCTGATAGTGCGGGTGCATGGCCTGCCTGCAGTCCTGACCTGTCTCCGATTGAGAAGGTATGGCACATTATGAAGTACAGAATAAGGAAACAAAGTTGCACAGCTGAGGTAATGCATAATGGATTAATGAAAATGAGTCTTTATTGATCACGTATACATTACAGCACAGTGAAATTCTTTTCTTCAAGAAGCAAGAAGCATGTCAAGAAGCTGGGGTCAGAGAGCAGGGTCAGCCATGATACAGTGTTTTGGCTCCATCATGTCACTGACAGAAAAATAAATTTTTTGCATTTTGTTCATTGTACCTTATCTCTTCATACATTCAGAGGGTGGGGCTGTCCAGGACTGGCCGTCACAGAAAATTCATCCGAAGAGCAGATTTCCTGATGCAAAAAGAAGTCTCCAAGAACCCCAACATTTAATCACAGGACCTGCTAATAAATCTGGCAGCTGTTGGTCTCAAAATGCATGCTTCTGCAATCAGAAAGAGATTGCACAAATTTGACCTGCATTAGAAGTGTGCCAGGAAAAAGCCTTTTTAAGACTAAAGCTTGCCAATGAGCATATACACAAAGACCAGGCCTTTTGTAATAATATTCTCTGGACAGACGAATCAAAGATAGAGTTGCTTGGCCACAGTAACAGAAAACATGTTTGGCACAGACCAAAGACAGCTATTCAGGAGACGCACCTCATACCAACTGTGAAGCATGGTGGTGGAAATGTTAAGGTTTGGGGTTGCTTTGCTGCCTCAGGGACTGGCCAGCTTGCATTCATTGATTCAACTTTGAATTCTGCATCATATCAAATAGTGCTTGAAGATAATTTGAGGCCATCTGTCAGTAAGTTGAAGTTGAACCAAAAGTGGACCTTTTAACAGGATAATGATCCTAAGCACACTAGCAAATCCATCAAAGAATGACTCAAATATAAGAAATGGAGGGTTATGAAATGGCCTAGTCAAAGCCCTAATTTGAGTCCCAGTGAAATGTTGTGGTGGGATTTGAATCGGGCAGTACATGCAAGAACACCCTCAAACATTTTGCAAGCGAAAGATTATTGCATGGAAGAATGGTCAAAAATTCCAGCACGCCTGGTAGACATTTATGCAAAACGCCTACAAGAAATTGTTTATGCTAAAGGGAGCAATACAAGCTTCTGAGGCCAAGGGTGTACTTTTTCCACAGAAGAATTTCACATCTATACATGATATTTCTGTTGAATAAATGACTGAAAAAGCCAATTTCCTTGTGGTTTTATATCAAAGTGACAGACCCATGTTCCACTTTATAGAAATGCCAGCACAAATCTTTAGAAAGTAATAACTGTGAGCCAGACATTACAGACCTGGAAAGATTGTTTTGGCAGTTTAATGCCGCAGTAACAGAGACAGATCTTTTATAGTAAACAAGCAGGTTTAAATATTTCCCTGATTGATGAGAAACGGGGAAATAATTTGGTTCAAATTACTTCTGTTGCATATGTCTCCTCATTTTAGACTGAACAGTTGGTTTGTCCTAGTGATCACAGTACACTGATCTTCTCTGCTTTCATTCTTTAGTAATTAATCATACAGTTTAAGCTATTCAGACTCCAGTCCACATGCACTCCAGCTCAAAGAGTTTATAGGTCATTGTTCTTGTCTCTCCCATTCCTTCAGACATGTTTCCAAACATTTTATCTCTCTCTCTCTCTCTCTCTCTCTCTCTCTTCTTGTCTCATACCCTCCCTCTTTCTCTAATTGGCTTGCATTCCTATTTCCTCTCTCAAGCGTCAGAGTACTCAATTTTTCCCAGGCTCCCCAGTCTGGGACACAAAAGTCTCTCTCTACTGTTTTTGTTTCACTCTGCTCAGAAACTGTCACTTCTGTGAACGTCTGAAGAATTAATGGTAAGTTAGTTCTTATTTGTATTGTTGTATTTGCAGGCATTTGACAGTGGCAGATGTGTTTATGACCTACCTAAAACCTTTTTAAGAATGGGCCATTTTTTAGGCACCCATTCTTTGTGAACTAAAGACCATGGGTCATGCAGACATAAGTCTGACTTATTCATGTCATTAGTAATTTGATGGGATAAACTACACTTGCTATTTGAAATCAATACCAGTATATCTTTTTATTCTGTCAGGTTTTGAGACAGTGATGTTTCTGTATCCTCTGACTAAGATCACTATAAAATAAAACAGAAAAGAACTGAGCAGTACTCCACAATCTTTCATAATCTTTACTCTATTGCACCAGGAAAGTTAATCCAGTGCAGATATATTCATTGACCAATGGTCTTGTGCACTGACATGCATATAGGCTTTATATGAATATGGTTCTGTGTGGTTCTTGCTCTTGGCAGTGTTGTGCTATAATGGTGTTTGTGCAGCAATTCCCAAGCACCATTCCTATTGTGTTTTGACAAGAACACACACACACAAATACTGTTCCTTGAGATAGCAATAACTTTTACTGGAACCAAACAATCAGAAACAGAACTGTTGCATGTCTGTTTTTCTTAAAATATAAATTTTTGTGCTTGTATGGTCTTGTCTGCTTTCTGAGGCATGCTTTGATGGTCTCTGTTTTGTTAATATGAGTCAGCACTTTCCGTAGTTTTACTTAAACCAGCTGTTTGAAAAGCAGAAGTCATGCAGAAACCCCCACTGATTTACAGTCGGGGTGAAGTCTCAGAAGTGTGCAGTATCATAAAACTCCATTAATCGTTAAATCCTTTGTTCTTTTGCTGACAATGCATTTTCAGTCCCTGATTGTGGAGTGATTTCATGGACTGTGTGCACTTCACTGCTTGCTAGAGATATCAGTTTGCTACTTCATTCCTCTTCCCTTATTCGAGGGAGGATTTGAAAATACACAGGGTTGTTATTGTTTCATTTTTTGTATGCTTTTACACTTTAAGCCAAGCTCATACTTCAAGCATTATGGAGCATCATCAAATTTCCCCTGGCATGCTTCTTCTAATGAGTTGGAAATAATTTTTTGCTACCCAAGTGCTATGCACATCATCAATGAACAACTTCCAAGTCTGTCTTAACTAAATACAAATATTCGGCAAAGGCAATCTTTCTCATGCTCATTTTGTGCATCTCTATTGACAGACTCAAAGAAATGACACCTCTCCAGTCCTGGGCCCTCTCCCTCCTTCTTGTTTTGCTGACACACTATTCAAATCCACTTGAGGATAATAAGATTCACAGTCTGTGTATGGGCAACCCAGGTACCCCGGGTTCTCCAGGGTTGCATGGCAGGCCAGGACAACCAGGTAGAGATGGCAGAGATGGGCGGGATGCACCACTGGGGGAGAAAGGGCAAAGGGGAGATCGTGGAGAGCTTGGTATGTGCATATTTGCTTAATGAAGGCCAAAAAAATTAACAAACAAACAAACAAACAAACAAACAACAACAACAACAACAACAACAACAACAACAACAACAATAATAATAATAATAATAATAATAATAATAATAATAATAATAATAATAATAATAATAATAATAATAATAATAATAATAATAATAGCGGCCTGTAATGAACTGTTGTCTTGTCCAGGGTGTATTCCTGACTCATGGTCAAGTGTTCCCAGGATGAATGAATGATAATAATAATAATAGTTGTATGTTATAGCACATATTGTAAATAACAATAATGATTCATAATTAATTAGAAAGGAATGTCAGATTGAATTGATATATAATATCATTATGAATAGAAGACATTTATGAATAATTATTAAACATAAATTTTTACATTTATTGATTTGGCTGATGCACATATATCCCAAAACGTATTGCTGAAACAGGATACAATGGAGTAGTCAGGGTTAAAAGTCCTTGCTCAAAGGCCCAACAGTGGCATGGTACCCTCTAGCACCTTTAAATGGTCAGAAAGTATTCCAAGTAAAATCCCCTTAGAAAGTTAGAACCATGAACAATAATAATAATAATTTAAAAAATGTATAAATAAAAACCAAAATGAACCATTTTTTCTATAGTATAGTATAGTATAGTATAGTATAGTATAGTATAGAATAAGACGATGAGGTGTTTTATGACAGGAGGGGTGATGAATTGTATTATTCCAATTTCCTAATGCTGGCTCACTTTATCTGGAACACATACAATCATGGAATTGACCCAAAATTGAAAGTCCATAATCACCAGTTGTTGTTTGAGACATTCTTGATACAAAATACCATTAAAACTCTTTACCATTGAGTCACAATACACTTATCATTGCCATACCTGGCCCTTATGTGCCTACAATAATATTTGGCCTGAATTTTTGAGCTCAAGAATTCAAGACATCTCTCGCTGTGTTAATATCTCACAGGTGAACCAGGCATGAGGGGCCTGACTGGGGACAGAGGTGATCCAGGAGAGAAAGGCGAGAAGGGAACCCCAGGAGAGTGTGCTGTAGCTCCTAAGTCAGCATTCAGTGCCAAGTTGTCTGAATCCCAAACCATGCCATTAGCAGTAGGGGATGCAGTGCGCTTTGACAAAATCATCTTGAATGAGCAGGGCGATTACAACACAGAGACTGGACGCTTCACATGCAGGGTGCCAGGTGTTTACTATTTTGCTGTCCATGCCACCGTGTACCGTTCCAGCCTACAGTTTGACCTGATGAAGAATGGACATGCCATGGGCTCCTATTTCCAGATGTTTGGCAACTGGTCCAAGCCAGCCTCATTGTCCGGAGGCACTCTGTTGCACCTGATTCCTGGTGATCAGGTGTGGGTGCAGATGGCTCTGGGCGAGTATACAGGCTTTTACTCTAGCCCGAAGACAGACAGCACCTTCATTGGCTTCCTGGTGTACTCTGATTGGAAAAACTCTGCTGTTTTTGCTTAAATATAAGGTACATACTACTTTTGTCTTTTACCCAAAAATGCCTATACTCAAAGCACTACAAAGATTTTTTTTAAACATTTGTATTTATTCTTTGTAAGCAAATAAGTGCTGGAAGATTTATTTTCCATGATGTGATACAAACTAAAGTAGTACCTTGAAGGTTGTGAGGGGATCTGAAAAGTAAAACAGATGTAAACACTTGCTAACAAAAAGGAACCGTTTTTGCAGTTTTATTCTTGTGCATTGTATTGCAACAGTTATAAACAAAGGCCAGTGATGATCACTGTTTGATTTTGTTTTTTAAACTATTCGCTAACTATCATGGACATGTAATTGTCCTGTAAATAAAATGTTACGTAAAAGACCAGTAGCTTTTGCATATATTTCTGCCAGTGAAAGCATAAAACTGCACAACTATATAAACTGATGCAAATAATTTCATTAGTTTGGTTTTAATGTAGATTCATTTATTCTGCTAACAATTATAAAAGCAATATCAGAGCACCTTTGAATTATGACTTCAATAAAGTTAATCTGAGTTTGAATGTATTCTCTTTAATTTAGTTTTAGTTTTATAAATTGCTTGTTGAACTCTAAACTCATTTAAAGGAACCGGGTGCCTCTTTAAAAGCGAGCCGCGTGTTGCTTTGGTTGTAAGCCCAGACACATGGAGACACATTCATGCAGTCACAGATGTTCCTTGGTTTAATGACTTCGCCAAAGGCCATTATTAAAACCCATTTACAGGCAAGGCTGTAACATTACAGCTTTACACTCCATAACCTGTATGCCCGTTGTCCATCCCCAAAAAACCACACACACACAACCCATCCCCTTCCTGCTCTGTTTGAACTGCTGGCATGGGCAAGCATGGAACATTATTATTATTATTTTTTTTTTTACATACTTTTTTTCTAGAGAGATGCAAGAAATGACGAGTTCATTTCCATGAAGTCAAGGCCCATGAATGCTCTAACCCCTTGAGATTATGGCTCATCAATTATAGCAGACATTACATGTTTAAACAGTCTGACAATGTCTGACATCAGACTCTTAACTCCCACATACTCATCACGAATAATTCTTGGATCTGTCCGATGTTGATTCTCAGTCTTGATGCTGTAGGTGAGCTCACTGCAAGAGAATCAGATTAATGAGGGTATGAGGTTATGGTATGTCTCAGTTTTGGATAAAAAATATTTTCTTATGAAAATGTTATTGTTAATATTACTTGCATTAAAGATCTGTACTTGTGTGTAACTGTAAATTCATTCAGTTGTGAAACCCCACTAAGATTCCTGCATCATTTTATCACTTAAACATTGTCCTGGCCTTGGGGATGGTGACAGAAGAATAAAAATTCCACGTTCCAATATTTTTTATATTTTCCACTGACTAGGACACACTAGATATCACAGCACAAGGCAGAGGTGGGTACATTATAACAGCAGATTTTTTGAGCTTGGCCAGTCTAAACCACTGCCAACACAACAAAGGGTTTAGACTGGCCAAGCTAATCACCAGACTTTAACCCAATTGAGCAGCATTTTACCTTCTGACAAGAAACCCAAGCCATGCCACTTTTTCAGGACATTCCAAATTGTTATATTGGCTATGCCCAATGTTTGTGCAATGCCTCTGATTGATCAGCTTCAAAATAGACAGCTCTCTGATCTTCATGTTGGCTTATCATTTTTAACAACAAATGCAGACTTCAGAGGTGAAACTGAAGGCTAAACCCAAGAGTAATCGTTCAGAGCCATTTATTGTTTAAACTATCAAGAAATCTAACAAGACACACCAGGGTAACAAGAAACAGCTGTCAGTCACTTGTTCCAATATTTTTGCTCGCCTACAAATTGGGTGGTCTGATACAAAATGTGCTATGTTCTATGACATTTAAAACATTTACATATAAATACCAGGAAATAAAAGCTGAAATCCTAAACTCTCTTCTCATATTCATATTTTGATCTCAAACTGACATGTCTTCAGTCTACAAACGAATTGGAACAAAAACAAACAAATTGGAATTGCCTTCCCGATAGTTTCAGAGGGGAACATAAGTGACATCTCTAAAAATCTCATATTTTCATTTGAAAAAGATCATTAAAAAAATTCTGACAACACCTAACACTTAGAAAGTAGTAAATGCATTTTATAACCTCTGGACCATTGCAAGTTTGTATTGACTACCAAATCCTTATGACGGCAATAAAAATAAACAGTTTACGTCTTGATTTTTTTTTTTTATGCATTATACCCTACACTTGTTGTTCTGTTCCGGTCATAAAACAGCATGGGATGCCCTGTCTGAGTGTTTTCATGGCAACTAACAGAATCTGTTTAATTAGGGTACATGCGATCACTCTGTAAAAACAGACTGTGGAAATATTCACAATCTAAAATGGTCATAACAGCCACTCCTACATTACACTATAGTTTTCTATTTGAAATGCAGCCCATACTAACAATCATGACGACAGTGGAAAGTTTTCAGAGAGACAAAGCTCTTTAGAGTGTTGAACATCGCTGTGTACAGTTCGACCTGGAAATCTAAACAGGGATGTTTGGCTCTGATGTGCCAACTATAGTGGATGTTACATTTAATCCTTCATATGTAAATTAGATACACAGATGAATTTGTGAACAATGCCACATGCATTGACATTTGCTCTGTATGTGCACAGTCAAGCATAAACCAGTCTCCTATGCTTCACAACGGGGCCACAACACACCATTCCCACATGGATTACTTTCCTATAACAGCACAACACTTCCCAGTAGAATGGTAAGACAGTGCAATAAATATTTCTTTGGTTTTTAATCACTTATTCCACCAACATAGCAGTCCCTCCAAGATTTTACAACTGCAGAAATGAATGTAAAATCAAGGAAACTCTGAATTATTTGAAGGAACTTGCAATTTTTTAAATTTACAGATTTTCCACAGATTTGGGCCAAGACGTGCCATGTGATGTCATCACAATATGCATTCAGCCAACACCATCTTCGTCCATCAAGTGCATCGAACATGAGTACAGTTAAAAAGTCTCATTTACTAACAAACTTCACTGCGAAAGACAATTTTACACTTGAACAATTCTGTTCGATTACAATTTCGCCAATTCATGTCGTTTTCTGCGAGAAAAAAAACTCAAATTGCATCGGAATTTTTTTTTTAAAAAAAGCTTTTTTTTTTTTTTTTTTTTTTTTAAATCAAGCATTTTTGGCCACAGCAATCACAAAAAATCTTCACGTTTCAGTATTCCTAAATTTATAAATCTGGAATTAAAAAAAAGTAAGGTGGTCAAAGCTTGGAGGTTGTTGTAGAAAATTCATAATGCCCGTATATTTACGGTTGTTTGCTCAAAGGGATCGTGAACCCCTGGCATAAGTGGCAGCAGGGCAGGAGAACAACGATCTTGGTGCTAACCTGGCAGATGACGCAATTCTTTCTCTCTGTTTAGGAGCTAACAGAGAAACATGACCCTCATATTTGAAATTTGTCTCCTATTAAATGCCATTGTAAATGTCCCCCTGTGACATCAGCGTAACAAACATCTGCTAACTTCTCACGAGAATAATGAAAATACACTACTAACCAACAAAGTTGCAACAGAATCACTAAGCATATCAGAAAGATTTTAATATTTTAATAGAATGTGTTTCAGGGTAATGTGATTAATGTAACGTCTTGAAGGCTCTCAATTATAAAAAGCTTCCCCACCACTGCTGACATCCAGCTGTAAATACACCATAGATAGTTCAAAACATTACAAGCAGAAAAACCCTATGAAAGAATACACACACTCAGCAAAATCAGCAGATCAGTAGTTTCATTTTGCCAGCTATTTTTTTTTATTTATTTAGTCTTTGTTCCTGTGTCAAACGTCCTTGATAGTTTTTTATTTTTTTTATCATATTTAGTCAACCTTACCCTGTATTTTTTAGTGAGGTTTTAGTTGACTAATTATTATACCATTCTTTGAAAAAAAACCGCCATCCAATGGACAGGACATTTGGATTTTAATTTAGCAAAAAAAAAAAAAATTGTTGACATAAATGAAGAGATAATTTGGTAAAGTTTTTATATGTAATTTGGTAGTCTTTTTTCATCGGCAACATTGCATGTTAATATAGTCACATTGTTTAACAACATCTCGTCTCGGTCATGGAAAAAACATTTTTCGGCACAGTTTTCATGTTTCAGTTTACACCACAGTAAGTGGTTTAGACTCTTTCTGATCAGTTGCTCATACAAACTTATCTGCTACATCATCCTGTTCAGATGACTTTTTTAAGAGCAACATTTAAAGTATTAATCAGTTTGAACACCACATAATTTGTCACTTTATTGAGCATCTTACTAGTTAAAAGTCTTCTTCTGTGCTGGCCCTAGTCTCCATCGCAGTCAAATGCACACACATCTAATGAAGAAAACAAAACTGCATCCACCAACCTGAACTGGAAAAAAAAAATTGACAGACCACAGTTTAACCTTCCATATTTGCTTAATGTCTAGTTGGTTACTCTGCCCACAATAACAGAATGCAGTGAATCACACTCAACAATGATAGCAATAATGGCGTAATACTGTAAGCATGTGTAAACACAGAACATTGGTGTTAAAGCTTGGGATACATCCCTGATTATATTGTTTCAGATTTAAATAGTAAATATGCAGACTGTATTTACTGTATAACTGATGAAAAACATCATCTGGTTCAGGATTGATTTGGTCAAGACTCATTTGCTTAATTCTTTCATCAGGAATGTGTTTAAGACTTTAATATGATCTCGTCTAATAAAATAACATGACTGCCTTCGCATTTCTGATGTCGGAATTTCATAATCGCACAAATCAACAGCATATATCCAAGGACACAAATTTACACTAAATCAAGACATCAATGTCTAAAGTGGATTAACGAAACAGCTCGGATATCAACTATTTTTAACACGGGACCTGAAAAAAAATGGCTTCCAGGAATAGTAGAACGTGTTCCGCAAAAAGCACTCGGAGCAAATCGATAAACCAGTTCAACAAATGGAATCAGTCAGGCAATAACAAAGCCATTCACATTATAAGGCTAGAGTACTGCATCACAAAATATGTGCCTAATAACAGCTCACGTTTAGGCCACTGGATAGTGCATACATTGTTTTGGATTGCAATAAAATTATATAATCTTTGCAGTTCTTACTCCCAAGTAAAACTTACAATCATGTATTCAACAATCTAGTATAAAACTTTAGTGTGCATCAATACAAAAAATAAATTGTGGGAAGAAGAAGAAAAAAAACATACAAAAAGAGCTGTGTCATAGTTGCAAGCCTCAACATGTGTACGTGTATAAAAATGAAAAGTTCATGTGTATTTACAATCGACAGTAGCAAAAGTTTCCGCACAGTGGAACGGACAATGGAATTACGCACAGCTTTACTGACTAATGCAGCTCACGATGGGGAAAATAGCCGTGCTTTGTTAACCTGAGATTCATCGACGTGTTAATTAAAAAAAGTTTTTCAGAGATATACGTCCATGGTCTGGAGGATCATGTGGCGACACAGTGGGCAGTTGTGCTGGTAGATGGGTTGGCGCAGCAAGATGTTGGTACAGTCTCTGCATAAGCACAAGTGGCGGCAGGGCAGAAGCACAACGGTCTTGGTGCTGTCCTGGCAGATGACGCACTTCTTTCTCTCCTCCTGCTCCTGAAGGAGTGTGAGCAGCTTCTCAGAAGGGGGGGCTTTGCAGCTCTCTTCAGACGCCATTTTCCGCAGGGGTCTGTGAGAGCTGCAACTAGCGTGCGTCTGGTCTGAGGGGTCAGGAGCTGGCGGCAGTGCCTGGGGTTCGTCTACAGCATCGTCGTCCCTCATTTCTGCTCTTTCAGGCACGTCGTTAGGCTCTTGCTCGGTGTTGACTTGCTGAACCGTCCCGTCTCCTGTTCTGAGAGTTGCCCTTCCTGCAAACGTCATCCAAAGACCAAGCCGGCTGTGCACCCAGACTATGCCCTGCCACAAGTGTCTTTCCAGCAAGTACAACCGCTGTCGTGTTCTCTGGAGCCGCTGCAGAGTGGGCGCTGCATTAACGTAGTCGATTATTTCCCGGACCCCTCTCTGACACAGAGCGGGATTCAGGTAGACAGTGGCACTTATGATTATGGCTACGGTCAGCAGCAGCCCATAAGAGTTTAGCAAGAAGACACTGATCAAAAGGTGGCCTAGAGAGCTTAGAAGCTCCACGGCAAGTCTGCATGGCGTCCAGAGTAGAAGGGAGGTGCCCACCAAGGAGCTGTAGAAGAAGGTAAGGACAGTCAAGGCCAGCTCAAGAGCCTTCTGTAAAGGGCTGGATATAGCTTCGACCATGCTGAGCAGCACAGCATACAGGTTCTGAGTTCCTATGAGTAGAAGATTGACGATGGTGTTGATAAAGTAAAGCAAAAGGCTGAACACGATGCCAAAGCACTCGCAGATCTGCCGCAGAAAGCCTTGTCCTGAGAGCAGGCCGCGATGCAGAAGCTCTTTGGTGCGCAGTAGTAAATGCGTAGAAAGGTAGCCTATCATTTTACAGCTTTCGAGCAATCCACCGAGAAGCTGCATCCAGCCTCCGATCACATTGTGGGTCACAACAGTCATGCCGTCCATCATGGTGATCATGTAGAACAGAGAGAGATCCACACACTCCAACAGGGAACTAGTGAGCAGCATAGGTAAACTGCTGATCAGGTGCATGAGCGCTGCAAACAACCGGACCAGTGAGTTGACGATCATGAAATTTAGGTCCAAAAGCAGGCCAATGAGGTCAATGCACTTTCCAAGAGCGCTGAAGACAAAGTGAAGCAAACCCATAGTATGATCTCTTCAATGAAACCTGCAGTCAGTTCACTTCACTCGAGTAAAATCACTTGGGAATCATCCTTGAACATTTCTGCTCCACAGTATGAACATATTGATCAGAAGTGTGTGCACTAAGCCAAAAGCTCAGATACAAATCCACAGTAATTAAGCAACGGCAAACTTCCAGACTCGGTTATCTCTGGAACTTAAACACGACGTGTTATATAAAAGATCTCCGGACAGTGAAATCCAGGCTTATACCGTTAACTAGTGATTAATCAGGTGCCGGTAGAGATTTAAAATTGAAAACAACCTGCTTTACACGACACGTACATGCGCGGAACAGCAACCGGATGTTTACATTTGAACAGGCATACATTGCTCACACGTTAGCCAGTTAGTTAAACAGGTGCAAAGCGTGAAAGCTCCTTATTGCTGCCTTATGTCCAGTGCATTCTACAGTGAGCATGAAACGCCTTTTTCTCTTCATCAAACCAAGCCTCGGAACGACAATATACTTTGTACATTGATCCAGACTGTTTCGTTTTCACTTAGCCGTTAGCTGCCTCGTATTACAACTCGCCATGTTGTTTTCGGAGCGTTAGCACGCACCAATTCTGCGCTAATATTGCGCAAAGTCTAGCGTAAATATTGCGCAGAACTGTGGGTGACGCGGGTCTGACGTCACAGAAGCCGAGGACTGTGTTTGTTTAACCCTCCTATTATCCATTTCCACATTTGTGATGTTGGAAAAACTGCTTCATCTCTCTTTTTCCTCTTTGAATGTTTCTGACTTTCCTCATTTAAAGTCTTAAATAAACTTTTGTATGAAAATTTTTCTTCTCATGGCTTGTCTCGGGCAAACCATAATAAAGGTTTATGGTTTTAAGCTGCTCTTTGCTGTTTTTGTGAGTATTTAAACTGTGGAATTCATTTTGACCCAGAAAATAATGGATGTAACTTTTTTATTTTTTACATAATATTTTTTTTTTACCTTTTAACATAATCGGAGGGTTAATATTGAGCTCAAAATTAGGAGTGTATTTGTGGTGATTGCAAAGACAGTCAGAAAGAGTAATGTAAAATAAAATGTAGTATATATTAAATAATAGTGATAATAATACCAAATGGATGGTGTATGTAGAATTGTTTTTTTCCCATGCTGGTCAAAGTGATAATGAAATTAGGGAAATTGTATAAATATTATAAACGCATTGTCGTTGTATAATAAACTAATCTTGCCTTTATAAATGCGCCACTAGAGGGCATATAATCCCCTTACAAACACTGATTTAAGGCAACAAATCTGCAAAAACAAAAGTTGCTTTCAAATGTGCGATCTCTACTCAAAATAAACATCTCTCTCTCTCTCTCTCTCTCTCTCTCACACACACACACACACACACACACAAGGAGGTGAAAAGTGTTTTTTTTTGTGACTGCGGGCTAAATGTCTCACTGTGGGGAAATATTGGCCTCAAGCACCTTATCTAAATCTAAACGTTTTCATTCCACTTAAACAGTAGCCACACCTAATTCCACACATTAAATTAACTGAGCTTGGTCTTCAAATAAATATTTTTGAAGCTCCTTCTTGGGTGGGATGAAAACCTGCAGCCAAACTGACCTTATCTGGATAAGACCATGGCTGTATTCATATTCAGAACACAGAATTCATATCATTTTTGATACACCATTCTATAGATTTAATCTTATAAATTTGAATTGTTGAATATAAATAAATAAACAAATGGTCGCCTTTTAAAGTATGGAATATTCCGACAACTTTTAAAGCTAACCAATGCTTCAAAATTAAATCTGAAAAAATACCCCTCCCCATGTCCTTGTTGAATTTTTATGCAAAGCTTTCCTGTTACGATCCCACCGGCAGATGGCGCTGTGTGGCACAACGTACACGAGCGGCTTGAGAGCACGCACGTGCTTGAAGTGCACATGGACGCTAAAGCTGTGTCAAGTGTTGCCAGCTGTCCGCAATTAAGAGACAGGTCACTTAAACCCCTCGCGTTGCTGCGCACGTTGCGTGGCATTAAAGTAGTCCCGTCCCGTCCGTCCGTCCCGTCCCGTCCATCATAGTTAAGGGTGTTTATGCGATGCCTAGTTGAGAGGGTTCTAGTTAATTGATGTGTTCAAGCTCTAGTTAATTGATGTGTTCTGTCATAGTTAGAAGCGTGTTTCCTGCCTCATTTCTAGTTAAAGGAGAACTGTTTAAGTTAGTTAAATGTGGTAGTTTCCACACCCTGTTTAGGTTCCATGTTGTTTGCTTGAGTTTGAGTTTATGTTTAGACCTGGTTTCCCGCCTCCTCATTTGTTGACTGAAGTGTCAAATAAAGACTGTACTCCTGTGCTTACTTCCTGTCTCTAGTCCTGTTGTTTAACACGTTCCTTTAGAGACACTAATAAAGAAAGTCATCAAAAGAGAATTACATTTAAATAGTTAAAAAGGCTTTTGGTTAAGTAAAAAAAAAAAGAAGAAAAAAATCTGTGTAATATAAAATATGATGATAAATCTTTTATAAGTAAATAAGTATTTACTTATTTATTCACAGTACATTAAGATCCTAGTTTTATAATGTATAAACCTTACAGAAATTATATAATAAAATGTTTATTTCTTTTTTAAGTAAAAGAATACAATACTCATAGAAAAGTGTTTTGGGGAAGGCAATTACTTTGTTAATTAGGCTAATCTTTGGAGGCAAAGAAAATGTTAAGTGTGCTGGTTTTTCTAAATCTATAGCCAATCCCTCTAATACAAATCCACAGGTTTTCACAGGACATAACAGACCTCTGAAATTATGTATTAAAGGGCTATTTAAAGAACATGGAAAACATTTTCTATGGCATCACTCTAGAGAAGCTTTTCTGGCACCTTAATTTTTAAGGGTATGTGGGAGAAGAGTAAGAGATGAGTAAGAGGTGGTGGTAGCATCATGTTGTGGGGCTGATGTTCACCAGCAGGGACTGGAAACTGGTCAGAGTTGAGGGCAAAATGGATGGGGCCAAATACAGGGCAATCCCAGAAGAAAACCTGTTCCAGTCTGCAAGAAACTTGAAAATTGCTGTTCACCAATGGTCTCCATCCAATCTGACAGAGCTTGAACAATTTTTCCAAAAAAACATCAGGATCCTGGGAGGTGTGAATATAACAAACGTTTTATATAACAAACGTCTTTTTTGTTTAAAATACTCATTTTCCCCGAATGAGCTATATCATGAATTCTTTCAATGTTATCTGCATACACCTTTCTTATGTATTATTTACAAAGTTAAGTAAGGTTTTTATTGGCCGGTAATAATACAGGCCATTTCATGATAAACACATTATTTGTGTTTAGCGTGGTTAAGATTGGAAATGCACACATGTTTTGTTTAAAATAAAGTTCATCGATACAATGTGTTATGATGAACAAGTTTTAGGTGAATATGTGGTTGGACAGCACATTTATTGAAATATCTGTAAATGGTTTGATTGTTATACTACATTTTGAAAAAGACCATGTTTTTGTTGAAGAGTGTGATTTTGCTTCTCTTTGACATTTTCCCAGGGGTGGCCTTTGTTTTGGAAATGTGAAAGGAGTGGTCAGCAGTGATAAAGTGATTACACTAGGTGAAGACTATGCACTTCATGTCTAATCATTGGATGCATGCAAACAGCCCTGCTTTTTTCTCTCTTGACTAGGGACAGTTTTAGTTTTAGCCTTTTATTTATCTGTTTGACTGTAGTTACAAAATTGCAATTAAACATTTGTGTATTGGTTAGCATGTTAATGCATGTATAATGGTTAGCATGTTTGCCTTGTACATTCAGGTTGGGGGATCGCATCCTGCCAATGACCTGTGTGTGTGGACTTTGCATGTTCTCCTTGTGCTTCAGGGGTTTCCTCCAGGCACTCCACTTTCCTCCTGCTGTTCCAAATACAAGGGTGTAGGCTGATTGGTGTCTCTAAATTGTCTGTAGTGTGTGAGTGAGTGTGTGTGTGTGTGTGTGTGTGTGCGCGCAGTTGTGCCTTCAATGGATTGGCAGTTCAAGGTTTTCCCCTGGGATAGGCACAAAAAATGGATAGATGGAATTATACCCAAAGTGGTAAAAGGTCACAGTACATTTACATTTATGTACATTTACTCAGTGACTTACAGAAGTGTTATTAAGTCTCTATCAATAAATACATTCTGATACTGGTTCACTAGGTCATGGACTAAGAATACCACACATATTCTTCATACATAGTCTAAAAACTATGTTGGGGAGGAAATATATTAGGAAAAGCACACAGACAATACATTATTTATTTATTTACTTAAGTGGGTGTTGGTCTGATTTTGGGTTTTGTAGTCAAGCATCAGTGTTTTAATCTGATGCAGGCAGCTACAGGAAGCGTAGCAATGGAGTGGTGTGGGACAACTTAGGAAGGTTGAAAACAAGTCATGCAGCTGCATTCTGAATCTGTTGCAGTGGTTGAATGGTGTTCAGAGGCAGACTTGCCAGGAGTGAGTTGCAGTAGTCCAGTCTCATAATGACAAGGGACTGAATGAACACCTAAGTGGCCTGTGTGGATAATGGGAGTATTCACAAGATTTCTGTACTGTTCAAAACAACTGCTTACAGCTTTATGGGGTTTGAAACCATTTTTAAATGCAAACAATTGTGACACATTTCATCTTCTTCTTCTTTATTAATTAATAGAATTTTACACGTTATTGTAGCTTAGTTAGTGCAAATGAAATTTGCACAAATATCAAGTCATGTCACAACCACCCAAGTTTCTTAATTTACCTCTCTGATTCCAGTGTGTTAATACACATTTGTGTCACAATTTAAAATGTTTTTCTCCTTCAAACCTTAGCCCTATTGTGTAAATTAAATAGCAAATATCTAATTAAGTCCATTTCAGTTCCAGGTTGTAACAATACAAAATCTCTCAGAGGATTGATTATTTGTGCAAGACACTGTCCAAACTATGACTTTCACAATTAAATATTCTTCTTACATAAATAGGTAAATAGAAGCACCCTTTCAGAAATTGGTATTATGCAAAAAATGTGTGTTTTGCATGTGTATCACCTATATAACCTATATAACCTATATAAGTAGCACTCAAATCTGTAATTATTACCCCAGTATTTAGGTTCTACCTGTATGTGACTTATACAGTATAGTTTTGCTGAAAATATCATTGTATCCTTTGCACATATTCTTTAATTTGACCTACTGTAGCTCAGCTGTCATACTGTATATGTAAGATGATGAACTACTTGAAGCAAGTCAACTTGTTTAGTAATTGGTCTGCTGTAGATTGTGAGATTTCCTAGATCCTTGCTTTAAATGAGCTATGTTGACTTTGTCAATGTGCCAAAAACAATAAGAGAAGGACTAATATTGACCAGAATCTAGAAGCAAAGGGAAGTGTTTAGGGTAAATCAGTTATGTAGAAGCTTCTGTGGGAAAACACAAACTGTCAACAGACGAAAATGCTGGTGTGCAGTCTGGTGTCAGCTCTGGCTTTGACCTCAAATACCACATAAACCCATGCACTCCAGCCAAGAGCAACTCTTGTGAACATGGAAAAGCCTGATACGGTTAGAGTCAAACTAAAGAAAATATTGATATGTTGAAACTTGGATTCCTGTGGGGCGATATTTTGGTCTGTGAAAATTTGCATTCCCAAGGATATTTCTTTTATCTTGGTACTCAATAGTAAACATGTGCCATACGCAGAGGAAATGTCACTTCAAATGACCAATTCCATTTGTTTTGCATCATTATAAAATGAGGCCTCAAACATTTAAAAGCCTTGAGGTGATGTCAGATCCTTTCATAGTTATGTGTGACTTTATAAAATCTCCATGGAACAGTCTAAAGATTTGGGTGTTAGTACAAGTTCCCAGTTCCCAGTGCCTAGTTGTCTTGTTCTTGTAAGGATGTCTTGTGTAAATGGGAACTTAAATGTCTTGCCCTTGTGCCCCTGAGCCCCCTCACCCTGGGATACACACTCACAGCCAACCCTCTTGTGCTTTACACACAATAGCCTCTTCTCATTCACACAGATGACTCCAACATGCCTTGGGTTCATAATGGAAAGAATGACTTATTTCCTATTTCCTTCCTAAGCTGTCCATAGAACATGAGGAAGGGTCTTTCCAGCAGTTAAAAAAAGGTGAGATAAGAAACATGCACAGTTCCAGACATCAGACCCTCTTGAGAATCCTACAAGAAAGATGCATTTAGCAAAGAAAGTCACACATTTATCAGGAGAACATCATGCGGGATGGTTAAAATGTATGTTAAGAATTGATCTTGAGTGAATGCCATACTTCAGTTCTAAAATAAATGATTAATGCAAGGAACATGGGCGGACCAATTTTTTTTTTTTATTTAATTCAAGATCTTACACACACTAGAAAAAAAATTACACAATCACTCATAAGTTACAGTCGATACTTATACAATAAGTTTTTTTTTGTACGATATACAAAAACAAACAAAGCTGTACAGTGTATCTAACTGCCATGAAGACCCAATAAAATAGTGTCAAAAACCCCCCAAAACTCTAATTAAAATAAGAAGTCCAATTAGGAAAGCAATACAATTTGGATTTGCACAAACACTGTGGCTGAATTAACAAAAAAGTTCCATTAAACTCAGCACATTTGAGTCACCTTGAATCACATGTGGTAACGAGAGAGAGAGAAAAAAATCCTCACCTGTGTAAACACAACAATTATCCAGCCAGTCTTCCTTATTGTCTCAGTTGGGGGGGGGGTGTCCAAACAATGGAACAAGTAAGACCATAGAAGGAAAGAGACAGAGGAAGACACAAAGGACGTCTCATGGGATGAGAAAGACAAATAAATTAAATAAGCGCTATTCTTTTTGATTGTGCAATCATCCATGGCATGAATCTGAGGGAAGCAATGAATAGCACATTTGAGTCTATGACAAACATTTTTTGGGAACATCATGGGAGGGTCAAACCAGTTGTTTACCCAAGATCAAGAGGCTAGTGGTCTTTTCCATAGGCCATGGCATACAAATGGGAAAGTTACATATGTAAGCACGGCTCATCAACTGATCAGAAGACTGCCAGGGCGGTCCCATTTCCTTGCTAAGTACCAATAGTGCTTTTACAACACAAAGATGGTTGTAATTCCTAAACAGTTAACACAATATTTTTGTTAAACCCCTTGAATTAAAACTGAAAGTCTACACTTCAACCTCATCTGGGTTGCTTCATTTAATTTCATTTCACTTCATCCACTGTGGTGGTGTGCAGGGGCAAAATTATGAAAATTGTATCACTGTCCACATACTTTTGGACCTGATGTATCTCTACAAGTAATTTCTCAATCTATGGACGCATCTATAGCCTGTGTGAACGTGGGCTTTTTCCACTGCTCTGCCTTCACAACATTAGTGTCAAGCTAAGAACATCAATCAGTCTCAATTAAATACACAAAGCACTCTCAGATAAGAATTTTCCAGTAACTTTGCTCTGATATGAAATATTAAATAATCTTGTCTTCCTTTTACAACCTAAACCATTATGGCTCTTCTGTTTCCTTATATTGTGGAATAATGAGCAGGACATGGCTCCGCCCAGTAATTTATTTCTTTTAGTCTCTATTCTCATGTCTGTTTGTGAACATCTTGAAGCTGGAGAAGAAACAGCAAATCAACAAAACTATGAAGTCATGGTAAATGTTAGCATAGTATATGCGAACAATGTATATCTTTTTTAGATTCTCAGTTTCATATGTTCCTAATAATCTACAGCACACAGCTAGCTTTTTCCAGGTGAGCAAACAATGTGCTCTTAGACTGTTATTAGCACATTATGACAGACGCAACTGATCTCTAGTGACCCACCTGTTCTGCAGTGTATCATATAAACATCTGCGTTTAAAATTACTTTAAAATGAAAAGATATTGAAAATACTGTGCTCTAATGGATCTTTAGTCCCCATGGGCAATTTGATTGAACATCCTAATAGTACAGCAAGATCTAAACAATATGACATTGATACAGTATAACACTTATTTTTGTCTCCCCTGAGAAATATGCCTGCCCTGTACCGTCGGCTTAATATGTAATGGAATATATAATACAAGCTGTGACACTTTATGGTGTGACTTTGTTTAATTGTGCTCAGACAGATTTAAACAATAGTAGCCAACTGATTGCAAATAAAGACCTATTTGTTGAATATAAATAATAATACAATATTTTTATTTGAGATATTCTTTGATGCAGTGTTTGGTTCAACTAACATTGTGGTCACCTGACTATCACACCCATATGTGCTTGTTGAACATCCCATTATAGATACAGTCTCCCTTTGCTGTTATGGCAACCTCCACTCTGCTGGGAAGGTGTTCCACAAGATTTTGGAGTGTGGCTGTGGGGATTTGTGTTCATTCAGCCACAAGAGCATTAGTGAGACCAGGCATTGATGTAGGGTGAGGAAACCTGGTCTGTTCCAGTTCATCCCATAAGGTGTTCAGTGGGGTTGAGATCAGCACAAGGCACAAGCACTTGTAATACGGAGTGCATTATTTTTGTATAACAGTATAGTCTGGAGTGTGTTTTCCTCCTATACCACAGCAATTTGCCAAAGATTAGAATATTTTAAGGGTTTATAGCAGGGGTGGGCAATCTTAACCGGAAAGGGCCGGTGTGGGTGCAGGTTTTCATTCCAACCAAGCAGGAGGCACACAGGATTCCACCTGTTTAATCATTTGATATTGGCTTTCAAGAGATTAAGGTGTGTCTTTGGCTTGGTTGCAATGAAAACCTGCACCCACACCGGCCTTTTCCGGATAAGATTGCCCACCCCTGGTTTATAGTTAGATTTAATGTTGTGAGATTGTCCAAGAGACAAGTTAGTACTTTATAGCTGGGATAAACCGCTGTTCCCTCAGTAGGTGAAAGGCTGTCAGTAGGTGAAAAATACCCAGATGGTGTTCTGCTTCCACTGAGATTTTGCAGTATGCAACTGATGGAAACTACGCGAGTCAAAAATCCCAAATTGTAATGATACTGGGGTAGACGAGCCCAGAAATAAAATGGCGGAAGAGCGTGTCAGCTCTTTTAAAGTATTAAACCTTTAGTGTTTATGATGAAGTCAAATGTCACATGACAATGTGGGATTGTATTCATACTAAACACACATACCGATTAGTACGCACTGTTTCGGATTTCAGCTGAGCATGTTGCCCAGACCAATATGGTGGTGACGTTGACCTATGATCCAGCAGCCAATGCTGGATCCAATGCTATATATATATATATATATATATATATATATATATATATATATATATATATATATATATATATATATATATATATATATATATATATATATATATTTATGAACACAACAGCCATAAGTAGCAGTGGAGTGAGGTCAACTCCCCTCTTCAATAGATTCGCTAGAGGATGAGCTGTAAGGGAACAATGGTGACAGCGAAGCCGCCTTGATTTACATGAAACTTGAACCACAACATTTGGAAAACCAAGCAGAGAATGTGGAAACAAGTGCGAAGGGAAAAACAATGCAAATTTTCAAAAAAAGAAAACATTAGCAGAAAAAGTCAGAGAGGACAAAAAATTGAGTAACATAACCAGCGAAAAGATGATTTTGTGTACGATTCAGAAAACTTTTAATTCTTGTTTCAATATGTGGAATAGTTACATTTTTGATTCAAGCTTATTATTTTTCGATCCGTGAACACATTGTTTGCTATTCTGATAACTCTGCATTTATTTGTCAGTTATGTACAATATATTTTTATGTGTTTTAAAATGTTTTTGATGATTCAATGATTTACGCTTATTATTATTATTTTTTTTTAATCGGTGACCGCAGTACTTTTGACAGAAAATTAATCCCATACTTAACCCTCTTGAAAGTGCACCAATTATGGTTTTTCAGATATTACCTTTCATGTAGTGTGTTAGAGTTATGTGTGAATGTAAAAAGTCTGCAAAGGTTCAAAAATCTAAGCGCACGACCAACAGAGTTATTGACTCCCAAAAGAAGGAACTGATTCTGAACAGCCGAAATGAGTTGTTAGTAATTCCAGACTTACTTCCTGTATGAATCTACGTAGGTTTGTAACAAAAAGCTTCACCTCTAGTCTTAATCAACTGGGATGCTAGTGGGCGTTTCCTTTTTTGAAACACACTGACAGCAGTAGACCAATTACAACAGGCTGGGACATCTGACCAATCAGAGCAGAGTGTGCTCTCTGAAAGGAGGAGTTTAGAATGAATCATTTAGAACTAATCGACTGGGGAGGGTAATGCTGCAGTTTAAATTATGACCTTGGTCCTTGACCTTGAACGCATATAAATCTATTGTATGATAAGTTTAGAACAAAATTAGGCACGTTTCAAAACCATAATAGGTGCGTTTTAATGAAAAAGTCAGACCCCGTGGTGTTCCAGACAGAAATGCTATGACAACCAACCCCCACTCTCCTTTACTGAGTTTACACATGTCTTAGACAGACAGTGAACACCAGCGTCCTCTCACTCTCTCTTTCTCTCCTTCCCTGCACCACATCTCCCCCCGCACGCGCGCCAATTTTGCCGTTGACGCTCGCGCCACGCAAATCTCGCGGTGTTCTCGCGGTGAGTCGTAGAGCGCCTGTCTTTCTCCGCTTCTCCTCTGTGCTCTCACACTCACTGTTAAAGCGAGAAGTTTCGCTGTCAGTTCAGCAGCAGGACCTGAGGGGGTAAATGGCTCAGCGGAAGGTCGCCCTCGCACTTGCAGGACTTTACGTCCTCATTTGGCAAGGTGAGTGAGGAATGATCCTTATTTATACTTTATTCACGCGCGCTCCACGGTCTGTAGCTTTTTTTAATTATTATTATTATTATTATTATTATTATTATTATTATTATTATTATTATTATTATTATTATTATTATTATTATTATTATTATTATGAAAGGTTTCTACCTATACTGATGTGAAAATGTATGGAGTGCATTAGAAAGTGATGCTTCTGGGTGTCTCTGATTAGTGACATGTACAATTACATGCAATTACAATGCAGCATCAAATACACGAGTAATAATTCTAATCATTTGTCTCGTTATCAAAACATGGGATGGTTTTCATGTATGTTCAGGCTCAGTTTCGATATAACTGCCATTTCACATGTAACCACAATTTATGTTTCAGAAAAGATCAATCAGTCGTCATGTGTAAATGTTTTGAATAGCTAATTTGGAGGGTTATAGTTGACTGCAAGCTACTATAAAACAAATAAATATATTATGGAATAAATAGAAAAGTGAAAGAAAAAAAAACCCTCCATAAGCACATGTGAATTTGTTTAAAGGAGGACATGTACTCATTCTCGGGGGATGAGTGGTCAGCATGTTTGCCTCACACACACCTCTGGGGTTGGGGGTTTGAATCCTGCCTCTGCCCTGTGTGCACAGAGTTTGCATGTTCTTCCTGTGATTTGGGAGTTTCCTCCAGGTTCTCTGGTTTCCTTCCCCAGTCCAAAGACATGTGTTGTAAGCTGAGTGGCATTTCCAAATTGGCCGTATTGTGTGATTGTGCCCTGGGATGGGTTGGCACCTCATTCAGAGTGTCTCCTGGGATAGGTTCCAAGCCCCCCATGACCCTGTTTAGGATAAGCGGTATGGAAAATGGATGGATGTACTAATCCTTGTGGCAAGTGTAAAATATTTAGATTTTTTTTTCATTGTGAACCACACATGATCTAATTGGAATGGGTTATACTAGCGATGGGTAATATATTTTTAATCAGGATAGGTAATATATATATATATATATATATATATATATATATATATATATATATATATATGGGATGGGTAATATATATTTAAACATTTAATTATCATGATTTGCATATTAAAAACCCTGGCATATACACAACATTTCCTCACTGTAATATATGAAAGTGTCCAGCACTGGCAATTTTCATAGCTTTATTGGCAAAGAAGCTCATGTTTGTTGTTAGGAACAGAATTAGGTTTAGTCCAGCTGTGTGTTTGGAGAGCTATGAAAATAGTAACATATTTAAGTGGCATACACTTTTGAGACCACAAGCTAGTGGTTAAATTGAGACACTCACAAGAGCCCCTTGCTTACTTTTGTACAAAGCACCGAACTGGATCATAGCATTACCTAAAAGCATTTCAAAACCTCATCTAAAGACATGTACAAATTAATAACTGTTTAAGTTGAGACCTTTTCCTAGTATCTTACATGCACAATCTATATCAGGTAGGTGCTTTGGTGATGGAAAAGGATATTGAGTGATGAGCACATCCACACAGGTCGTTTTCTAATTTCAAGTAGGGATGTCACGATACCAAAAATCTAGTAGTCAGTATCAATACCACAAAAAGTACTCAATACTTTGATACAAAATTTGACACCACGGTGTAGTGTAAAAAATAAAATAAATAAAAAAATCTATTAAAAACTCCCCTGGAGGGCATCCTCCTCTGGCTGATACTGGCAAAGAGAGAGAGATTTTAGTTATCAAACACTGTCTGAAAATGAGTGGAGGCTACAGTGGAGGTGCAGCACTCCTAAACGCACATACGCAGATGCACGCAGATGCACACACATGCATGTGTGTTCATATCTCCATATGTCAGTTACACCAGTTCCCTTTGGCCCCTGTGTCTTTGTTTCTAGCTTCCTTACTTGTAATCCCCAAACACCTGGCTCTCTTAGTGTTTATTTTCTTACTTTAAGTGCTTCTTCCCATTGTATTTACCTCCTGTTTGCTCACATTCCACTTTTGTCCCTGATGTCACACTTTTATCAGCTATCCATTTCCTGTTGAATTAAGTTGAATTCCTAAAGCAAAGTAATTCAATTTTTTGTTATTCATGTGCACTTTTAGCCAAAGGAACACAAAGGCTGGATTACAATTAAACCCAACTAACCATGAAGGGTGCTACAAAGAGTCAAACAGCTGATAATCTATCTTTAAATCAGACTACAGTGGGATCCAAAAGTCTGAGAGCACTAGGGACAATGCTTCTATTTTGCATTCTTTTCTAATTTAATACAACAATTTTCATTACACATGATATTCTTCAGAACAACTTGAGTGAAAAGTAGAATCTTTGAAATATTTAAATGAATTTCTTGAGTTTCTTAGCACTCGAACTGGCATGGACTCCACAAGTTTGTGCAAAAACGTACAATCCATTTTAGATCAAATCCATCAGAGTGACCTCTGAACACATGTTTCATTAGAATATATTAGACATGAGGAAAATCTGACCCTTTGTACAACGCAGTTAACATAGTCAGTATCACACATTTGCTTACATTTAAATAGGGACCTAGAAATAGTGTCTGCACTATTCATATTAAATATTGAAGATATTGAACATTTACTTTCTTTGTTTTAAATATTTCAGAATTCAGATTTTTCTTCATTTATTCTTAGACATTTTTGGCCCTCACTGTATATATGAACTATAAGTAACCACAAATGATATCATCTTGAGGCAAAGAAAGCTTTGTTCTGTATTTACCTTCCTTATGGTACACCATTAGATTAGAATACTCTATAGTCTTGTATGCGATGTACTCTACATCTTTGGCCTTTTGTTGCTTTCCAAAAAGACACAATGGGACATGTTGCTGTAGAAATCTATAATGGGAATTTTATCCTCTGTGTGTTTAGCATGCTATTTACAACACCAGCTGACAATCAGACTCATCCCAAGTATGCCACATGCTTAGCTCTGAACCTCTCTGAAATGTTGGTACTCATTCGTCTAAACTAATAACTGTGACAGAGGTTAGACCTTTACTGTCTGCTTGTTTCTATCTGTGTTACTTATAATAGAAAGCAGATTTCAGAGCTACTGCACCCAGAGCCTGCTTTGCTTAGTTTGGTTGTCTGACTGTAGCAGTGAATATATTGTTATTATACCATAGATATAGAATGTTTTTTTTTTTTGTCTAATGACCCTTCAATTTCAGTTCAGTGACACAAGTGTCTCAAAAAATCTATATGCAGACTTCTGATACACAGAAGTCTGCATATAGATTTTTATTTAGATCCCTAATGAGCAAACCAGATGGGAAGATGGGAGAGTAGTGAGGAAAAACTCCCTGAGAAGATATAAGGAAGAAACCTTGTGAGGAACCAGACAATATGAGAAACATTGGTTCTGTCTTATCACAGAGATAATAAACGGTACTTCTACTTCAAGGGCAGCTTCAAAAAGTCACAGTTCACAAAAAGTATTTGAATGGCCTTGCTTTTAAGTTGATCCCTTTAGAAAGATGTCTTCCTTCCCTGACTCATCAAAGTTGTAATGCAAAAGAATTCCAGCCATATTTGTGATAGAGCAAATTTGAGCTCATTCACACCATCTAATTATGAGTTAAAGGCCACTCTCATAATCTGGCACTGCAGAGCATCACAAAGCACTCTTACAAAACGACTGTGGAGCAACAGTAAAGTGCTTTGTGTGCAATCTTACAATTTAGTGAATATGGTAGAACTTCACTGGAGACCAAGGTTCTTATACAGTGTAAAGTGTCTGGAATTTCAATTAATTTTAGACGTCTCGTTGTAGTAGATCAATGGTGCAGATAATTGGAATAAAGTGGTTACTGAAGATGAAAGAATGAATTAATTTCCCATTCTTTTGTGAAGGATTGGCATCCCATCCAGGACTTATTCACTGAGAGTATTGAATATGAACAAACAAATGAATACACAGTGTTTCTGTTCTTTTGAATGAAGCTCATTATGGAATCAAACCAAATGTTTCTGCAGGAAGAGAAAATTGTGCAGTCATTTTCTATATCCTCAGCCTCAATGCATATTTAAGGTGACCAAGAATGTTCATAGGATGCCTTTTAATTCACAGTGTGTGTTCTTTCTAAGAGATTCTCAGTGGCTGAGCTCTGCATGAGCCTGAATGACGGATGGCCACTGACCTCCCATTACAGTGTGCAGAGTAGACCGTTTCTGACCATGGATCTTATCTCTGATCACACAACCTCTTGCTGTTCCCTTCCCCAAGTACAATATTTCTTTTATCTGTATGGAGCTCCAATCTCATAACATATCCATATGAAAGGAGAAAGCATTTCATATCATCCTTCTAGGGTTATTGTATAAATATGTCTGGATAATTGATTGTTGTTAATACTAGTGTGACAGTATCCAGACCTGACATGAGCAGGAAAAGCTTAAGTTATTTTACTAGAGAACAGCTACAACTGTTAACTAGAACTTTGTTACTGGATAGTTTTGTCAAAATGTTCACACATCCCAAGGATACACATTGTAAACCAAACTCCCACCCATATAGTGTTCAAAAACAGTACTAAGTAAGATGTGAAAGAAAATTGTGTTATATAGGAATTTCCAGATTTCAAGAGTTTCCTGGGAGTGATCTTAAAATCAAAGAGGGCTTTGGCTAAATGCGCATTGTGAAGACGTCACATGACATGTTTTGGTTTTTTTTGCAAGTTCTTGCGAATATTGCAGTATTCTTGATTTTGCAATAATTTCTGCTATCGTCAAAACCCTGTAGGGACTGTTACTGTGAGCCATTTACCACAATGCAGATTTCCTTTAACCAACATCTCTCTACTCCTGCCTGTTGGGCATGTAAAATTTACAACACCTCCTCCATGTACTTTAATTCATTTGCATTCTAGGTCTGTACATTGCTTTTAGTGTGGTCACCGGATTAATTTTTGAGCCACAGTCAAAATAAAAATGCTAGTTAGAATTTGTTGGTCAACCATAATGAAATGTTGCTGCCTTCCAACAGGAGTAGATTTAACTGGCAGTTTGAAGAGGTAATTTATTCTGTATGTACAGAAAGAACACTGACCCACAAAACTTTACTTACAGAAGAGGATCTGTGTGAGGAGCCGTGCAGCAGTCAGCTGGAAAATTCCTCTATGTTTGTGTTAACCAGACCTGTACAACCAGCTAAATGTGATTTATTTTTCATAGAACTTCTCTCCTGTGTCAAGATCGCTAATGGTGAATTACATCTAGATATTTCACACTGAGCACTTGTACAGTACTGTGCAAAACGTTTTAGGCACATGCAAAGAAATGCTGAAGAGCAAAAAAAAAAAAAAAAAAAAAAAATATATATATATATATATATATATATACACACACACAAAATATATATAAAACTATATAAATATATAACTTCAAGACCAAGTTTGTCTTCTACATATGTAACTTCTTTACAGTTGATACAGAGGTGCACTGTAGTGATGTGGAGAAGTAGTTTTTTGGCCTGGTCACATCTTATAAAAGTAGCACCCCATGCTCTAATGTATGTCCTTCTATAATGAAATATAACAACATATTGTATATTATATTCATTTTATAGGGGGGGCACAGTGGCTTAGTGGTTAGCATGTTTGCCTCGCACCTCCTGGGTTGGGGGTTCAATTCCTGCCTGTGTGCATAGAGTTTGAAATGTTAGATTGGTACATATTTGGGGGAGTCCAAAGGCATGCATTGTAGGCTGATTGTGCCCTGCGATGGGTTGGCACCCCATCCAGTCCCCTGACTTGTGCCCTTGGCCCAGACTCCCCTCGACCCTGTGTAGGATACACAGTACAGAAATAGATGGATATACATTTTATACTATTCCATGCTGATGCGATACAGTATAGCTAGTGTGTCTGATATAGAGTGCAATTTTTTATCAACTCATTACCGATTCCTCTTGTCTGGGCTATTTTCCATTGATGTTACTACTATTTCTCAAAATAATTCATGGATGTTTCATCATCTGACCGTTTTCATCAGTGGTGTTTTCAAGGTGTAGGCTGAAAGCGACTGTGTGAGCTTTACTCCGCTATCGTCTCCAGTAGACAGCGGTTACGTCGAATGACTTTTCTGTAACATGTGTGGTCCTACAGCACTGATGCCTTCTGGAATTGCTATGTTTAACTGTGGGAGAGGCTTCACTGATGCGGTTATTTTCAAGTGCTCAGTGGAAGAAAACTGCTGATTAAGCAATAATGATGGCCCAAGATAACGTTATAGAAATGCGCTCTCTCTCTCTCTCTCTCTCTCTCTCACTCTCTTTCTGGTAATATTCAGAAAATATTTTGCATGACTCGCTTTTGTTTTCAGTACATTCAATTGCATGAATGAACACATTTTTAAATGAATGATCCTGTCGTTATTATAAGGTATGTATACACCCCTAGGCAAAAAAAAAGGTCACACTCAAAATGGCAAAATATTTAGCTTTTAATGGTCTTAGCCACAAATTCAGTTCAATTCAGTTTTATTTGTATACCGTTTTTAACAGTGGACATTCTCACAAAGCAGCTTTTCAGAAATATATAAATTCAGGATATAGATTTTAAATGTATGACTTTTGTTCTTAATGAGCAATCCAGAGGTGATGGTGACAAGGAAAAACTCCCTGAGACGATATGAGGAAGAACTTTGAGAGGAACCAGACTCAAAAGGGAACCCATCCTCATCTCGGTAACAACGGATAGGGTGATTATAAATAAGTAAATCCCTTCTATAACTGTGGTCAAATTGTGCAATTGTGTAACCGGGAATATTCAATACAATTTTTTACATGAAGTCTGTTTTGTTGAACTTCTCCACTGTTCATTGATGGAGACTTGAGTCCAAAACTGTTTGTGACAATTGTAGTACTAGCCATCAGAGCATAACTGTTCATATGAATTGAGGTCTAAAACCATCTTTATGGTTTTTAAGTGGTACCATCCTCAGCAATCTCAGTGATCTTTAGACTGCCCCATGTGGGGCCATCCTCAGCAGCAGCATGTGACTTCCAATTTATGAGAACTCCAACCACAATTAGGGAGTCATGATGGACCAGGCAGATCTAGAGAGCAGAAGGGGTCAGGATCATTGGTATCTCAGGTGTATGTGTAGCTTGACAGAGAGAGAGATGGAGTGAGAGAGAAAGAGAGGGAGAGATTATTAGGTATGCTTATTGCTTCGTAATTAAGAACATTGTTAAGGACAATGTGTGAGTGCAAGCAGGGACTCTAGCAAGACTAGCTAAAAGGGAGAGCGGAAGGTAACACAGACATGAGAGCACCGTGGGACATAAGGCGGCCAGCCACCCCACCATCAACAAACTTGGAACAAATCATTGGTCAGAAACTTAGCAAGAATTAAACACATATATGAAGTAGCTTAGTATGGGGTAGGTTTTCCCTTTGATTTCTTTAAATGTTTAAGTCTTGTGGGTAAGCTCGATGATAGCTTTTTTCTTTTTCTTCTTTTTCTTTTCATCAACCATTTTAAATGGATGAATGTTCAATCAAACATTTTAATCATTAACATGATTTTACCTTCGCGTACAAGAAGACTGTATAGTGTATGTGAATTCCCCTGTTTCTTGCTTTTCCCCCAAACAGTTCACTGCCACAAAATTAAACGAGCAAATGGTGGCACAAGATTTGTTTTTAAGACCATTAAAAGCTTAATATTATGCTATTTTGGGATTGGCCCATTTGGTTCTGCATAAGAGTGAACACCCTGGAGATGACACCAGTCCATCTCAGGGAACCGTACACTTTTTCTCAGGGCAGTTTAGTGACAATCCACCTACCGGCATGTTTTTGGGAGGTTGAAAGAAACTGGAGAACCCAGAATAATCCCAAGCAGACACGGAGAGGACATGTGAAACTCAAAACAGACAGTAACTCCAGCTCAGGATTGACCCTGACCCTGTAGATGTGTCAGCAGCACTACGTGCTACATGGGATGTGAGATTTGAGATGGACTTGTGAGAATATAAATCAACAGAAATATTTACTATGGTATATTGAACCATGCAATTACAGTAACCGAATAAGGTGCATCTCTCAGAGCTGTAGTGTAGTACAAAGTTTAGATTATAACTTTCAAAAGTCATTTTAGCTAATGACAGTGAACTATGCTTGAATTCACTGTATCGCGGGTGGATGTCTGCTCAGTTGTTTGGCATGCATTTGACTTAGCCGTGCTAGCAACGGAATTAATGCTCCTTAGATGTAGCTCCCTTGAGAAAGCTAAAGATGAAAGCTTGGAGTGAAAGTGAAGTTTGACATGTTCAGAGAGATTGTCCTCAGCAGCTGGAGAGTGGACATTACTGTCTGAAACCTAACACATACTGATGATTATATGGTCAGTTATGTGTGGTCTTTTGTGTCTGTGGACAGAAAATTACTACTGATTTCACATTCTACTGTACTGAGCAAAAGAAATGCAGTGCATGGGAAAGAATGCATGGAATGCATATACGAATGTGAACAAATATTTCCTTGTTTCTTATAACCTTTTACTTTACATTGCACTATTATAAACAATTTATTTGTTTCAGGTAGGAAGAGACTCTTCAATATTCAGTCTTTAGTGTGATATAGAAATCTCCACTGCAGTCGCAATAAAAGTCTAAAATCATAGCAACGCATAATAAGACATGTTTTTCCTGAAGTGCCAAATGAGAAAACAGAGAATTCATTTATAAACAATATGCTTTCACATCACATGAGAGTGAGCTCATGACCGCAGTTAGAAAAACGACCCATTTTAGGACTTTTATTTTAATGCAATAAAAAAATGTTCTGTTTACCTGATCAAAAATCAATGTGTGGACTAAATGCCCTGGCTTGGACATTAAAGCACGTGAAAACACTTTCATCTGCTTTCTTTTTGTGTACAAGGTTTACAGTAAGTACACGGAATAATTTTATTAGATTATGAGGAAGCTGAGCCATGACCCATTATAATGTGAGGATTGCTTTTTTATTTATTTATTTACTTTTATTAAATCTCGGGCTAAAGCTTCACTTTAGAATAATATCACTCCTTGCTCTGGCTGGCACTCATACACCTTAAATGAAAATCAAATGACTTGTGGATGTGGAGCAAATAGTTTGATTTGTAAAGCAAAAAACATTTTGAAGTGCTAGTTCAGTCAATTAAGACACAAATACAAATTATATAACTTCATTAACTTCATTTTTCCACTCATCCCTCTGATTGAGTCTTAAAAGGGGCCTGCAACAACAGCCGATGTTTCTCTATCTCTTTCTCTGGTGTAAAATGCTGCTAAGAACGTAGAGTGTATGAAGGTACGCAGTTACAAAGAAGCATTACCATATACCTTTCTCTATAGCTTTCATTTACCCATCAAGATCCACTATACAGAGGTACAGAGGGCATCTTAAAGTAAATGTTGAATGTGGATAGGTAATGTTTGTCCCATAAACCTCTGTCCCTGTCTGATATGATTCATGATCTGAGAAAATCCCACCTATACAATGTCTCTTTCTCCAGTCTAGACAGCGTGTCTTATCTGCACAGACTGACACTTCCCGTCTCACAATTATATGTGGACACTTTTGGGGTTAGTGGCTTGTGTCAGGACTGGAATTATGAGGCTTCTGTAGCCTGCAGGCATGGAGTAATTTCCATAATGGTCATCTTATCCTGGCTGACACACTAGTAGATAAAAAAAAAGTTACAGAAATTTTGCCCCTTCTGGTTATTTAACACTCTGTCCCTGCTGCTGCATCTATATCATAATTTTAGCTCTTCCCCAGCACGTTATACATCATTTAATCCCACCGAATGTGTCTAAAAAGTGTTACACCTACATTTACTAACATCTCACTTTAATATGTTCCAAAATCTCAGTCATGTTAGTTCTATTGACTTCCATTGATTTCTATTGACAGTTGAATTGAATATATATCTTTTTATCCTCACCAATTTTGGAATTTCTATTGAGTTTACTTTTTCCTGGAGTATCAGATGGCAGGGTAACACATAGTAATACTTTAAATAATTTACAGTACAGCACCTGGTGTCTGTTCTTTATCTAGTCTTTTAGAGAAAAGAAAACTTCACTCTCGCCCAAACACAATGGCTTCAATGTAAACGTTCTCGGATGCTGGGAGGAAGCAACGGCACGTTATGACATTCTGGGACTTTCCAGTCATGGTGAATCCTTTTGCGTCACCAAGAAAACAAGTAACGCTTAACACAGTCCCCTCTGAAACTATTGGAATGGCAAAGCCAAGGCCAATTCAGTTGTTTGTGCTATACACCAATGATATTTGGGTTTGAGATCAAAAGATTAATATGAGAGGAGAGTTTAGGAGTTCAGCTTTTATTTCCTGGTATTTACTTCTATATGTGTTAAACAACATTAAACATCAAACCTTTGTATCAGACCACCCAATTTTTAGGCAAGCAAAAATATTGGAACATTTGTTCCACATATGTGACTGACAGGTGTTTCTTGTTACCCAGGTGTGTCCTGATAGGTTGACTGTTTAAACAATAAATAGCTCTGAACACCTACTCTTGGTTTTAGCCTTCAGTTTCACTAGTGAAAACTGCATTTGTTGTTAAAAAGGATTCTCAATTAGTTTTTTGTTTTCTTAATGGAATATTTGGGAAAGGGAGGGGAGTTCAGAAGAGAAAAGGCTATGTAGAAATGTTTAGCAGAAATGTTCATCAGAAATGCAGAAATGTTCATTAGAAATGTATAGCAGAAATGTTCAGTAGAAATGTTCATCAGAAATGCAGAAATGTTCATTAGAAATGTATAGCAGAAATGTAGAAATGTTCAGAAGAAATGTAGAAATGTTCAGCAGAAATGTTCAGCAGAAATGTTCAATAAAAATTTAACTTAAAAAAAAAAAATTAAAAATAAAAAAAGGATATGCCGACGAACCCAAATCTCAAACCCAAATGTCTTCAGTCATCAGCAAAAACAAATGCATTGGCCTTGGCCTTGCCATTCCAATAGTTTCAGAGGGGACTGTAGTAAAAATGCTTGGGCACAGATTCAATATCTCTTTCTTAGCAGCTGAAAGAGTGGTCTTTGGGAAACGGATGTTGATTGTACTGAAAGGGGGGATTACTTAGCCTTCCATCAGAAGTAGTAGAGACTTCTCTCCAATCGTTATGTTCTACTTAATAATTGATGCTTCCTGAAACACCAGTCTCTGCTGATTCCAGATGTATTAGTAGCCTTTTAAGCTAGCATGGTCTACAGAGCCTCTTTCGTGAATAGCCTCATTGCTCCAGAGCATTGTTGTTTACCCACATACAATGGAACTGAAGAGTTTGAACAAGAGAGCACAAAGGAATGTAAAGACGTCTTAAATGTTCACTTTTAATAAGGAATTCAGATATATCTATTGTGAGTAACAATCCAAACTGATTTTGGATTGACTCCCACAGGAACTAGCTGACACCATTCTGTTGAGAGTAACTTGGCAAACCCTCACAGACACGCCGCTTCATAACCAGTGTTAAAGGATGTGTCACAAATAGTTTTTCCTGACTAATAATATTCTGTATTTCTTTGTGTATACTGGGGCAGTGGTCCAACAGGTAATAATGGCACACTTACTAAGTAACAATAGAACATGCTTGATAGTACACTGAAATAAATATAATCAAATGCAAACAAAATAGAGAATGCTTTTTATAGCACAGGAAGCATTGTCTCATTACACAATTTCTCAGTGTCTGCTTACCATATAGTATTAATTAGTTTAATTTGGTATCTGGCTTCTGTTGATTATCTGTTAGCCATGTAAAGTCCTGCCTAGCCTTCATGAGCACTCAAAAAACATGAGATGGATGTTCAGAGAAACAAAAGAAAATCAGATTTTTCTTGTTGTTTCTTGTTTTGAAATGTTGACTTTTAAATAGGTTGATGTACCCAGTGGTGTTTGCTGGGAGTTGACAGTCTCAACAAAGTGAAGATGGATTTTCTGATGAATTTCTTGGCTGTGTATGCTTGCCTGTATTTCGGTCCTTCAAGCTTAGTCAGGCACTTTATCCTGGCTACTGGCTACCTACTGGCATGTTTTTGGGAGATGTGAGGAAATGCAGACACAGGGAGAACACAGACTATAACCTGCGCTCAGGATCGAACTGGGTAGCGTGGAATCTTTAAAAATGGATGCTGTGTTTTTCTTCTATATTTTCTGTTTAGTTAGCTAAATAGCTATAGTTAGGCTAGGCAGCTAGTCTGCTAAGGGTGTCTGTATGTAACGGCAGGTTCCAGGGCTCAGTGTTATCTGACAATTGAAGTGCCTACCCACTTTTGATGTTTGTACTGTGTTTTGTTCTTCTCCTGCTTTGTGTGTTGCTTTTTCTGCTCAATGCATTTCGATAGCTAATGTTAACAGCCTAGTTTGCTACTGTAACCTGTTTATGCTGAGCCTTAAAACATTGAATTGTTACTACAGATACAGTGCTCTAAATGCTCATAATAACCATTATCTTCTGAGCATGATGACTATGATCACAGTAGCAAATATGTATGTAGTTAAAGTCCTGAATGTTTGAAATATTTGAATACTGCTTTATGTATATTGACTTGCCACTCTTGGCATGTGAGAGGGCTGCACAGCACACACTTGAGTCATGGCTTATTATTAAATTATTTTATGAGGTGCTTGAAATAACTGCCAACATGGTCTCCATGGTGTTACATAAAATAATTAAGTTGAATGTGCATGGCCTCTCTGTCTATTTCTAGTTACACCAGTCAGTTAATTGCCTTAATTAAAGAGATTCAGCACATTTATTTAAAACTGTTAGTCTTAAAATCTACTCTACATGACCGCATTGTTGTAGATTGGGAAGGCATTCACAAAATACCTTCGAATACCTGTCTGATTTTTCAGTCACACCCAATGTGGATTCATTATAGAAAATGGTGATATCCATCAAAAACGGCATCTGAGTCCATTGTGATGTATATTTTACACGAACCATGATCTCCTCTTTTGGTAACTCTACAAACAAGCCATTTTATCTTTCATCGAAGCATTCCATTGATGAGACGAAAATATTTTGAACTTTCAGAAATGGGGAGAGGTTTTTTTTTTTAAATCAGTGGATTCCAATGCCTTTAAAAGCCCTTGAACTCAACAATGTGCCACAAGCAAAATAACAGTTCCTTTGGCATGCTCGAAGGTATGAAGTGCAGTGCACTGTTTCATGCCAGTGTCCGCTACACCAAAAAAGGAGTGAACTGCTCACTTGTGCTTCATCATTTTGTCTGCAGCAATTACTTCCAGAAGGGCTGGCTATCTATAGAGCCAAGACCCTCTGTTCCATTGAGAGATTTTCATCACGTATCCCATTCTTCGTGGAGCAAGTTATTTGACAGTATATGAAACAGCGTAGTACACATTCTGGCCGATTGGTTTGTTCCCATACTCCACTTCTGCAGTTATTTTTACTTTTCCTGCATTGACAAGGGTTCAGTGGAGGAACTTTTTTTTAACGTGGGAAAACATTGTGGAAGGGAAGTAGAGGGGCATGGGACAAGCCACAAGTGGGAAGTCCTCAGAGACCAGCGCTAAGTGCACTTAAGATATAGTACATTAGCAATTTCAATGAAGACCCTATACAGTGTTCAGCAAGCTGTACATGAGCAACTGACCACATTCCAAGTGAAGTCAAAAGTCATTTACGGCAAAAGTCATTTACAGCTAGGGGGTTCTAAACGAAATACCAAGACAACTTGCGTTTGCTGATTTGCAAATAGGGAGAAAATAGGAGGAAAATAATAACAATAAAAAATACCAAAAATTATTCATATATATCTATCTATCTATATAATATATATATTATTATTATTTTTTTTAAGCATATATTATATCCAAGCATCTATATTTCTCTGAAATGTCTTACTCAGTTCCATTACTTTATTTGCATGCTTGTCTCAGTTACGTGATGGGTTAAACTGCTGTGGCTGACCCACTAATGGTCCTCATGTGTTAAGCCATACTGTGGGTCAGTGATGCTGTTTCCTTCTTTTGTCGTGTGGGAGTGTGTGAGAGATCAGCAGCTGCTTGCATTGGTATTTTTCACACTAATCATAAAACATCATGTCACAATTCTGACCTTTGTTCTGCTTCCAAGGGGAAGCTATTAGTACAATGTTAAAATTCAGCCTCAACAATCCTATAGAAATAACAAAAAATAACTCCCATGTAATTCATTTGTCCTTGTCACACTGCTATTATGCCTTTTTTCTGCCACAATTCAACTTGAAAAAAAAGTACAATTACAGTAAACCCCCTGGTGGAATGTTCATTACTTTAGGATCTGCTTCCTGTCAAGGTTTCTTCCTTATAAGGGCTCAGGACATTTTTCCTCACAGTGGTGTCCATTAGACCTTTTGTAGCATTATCTATTGTTAAAAGCATTTTACAAATTAATAAATGAATTGAATTATAGTCAAAACAGTGCTCTTCCCGGTAAACTGTCTCTGAGCTGTTAAACTGGATACAGTTCAGTTCGATTCAATTTATTTATATAGCGCTTTTAACAACTGACATTATCACGAAACAGCTTTACAGAAATCCGAACCTAGATTTCGATTTGTCACTAATGAGCAAAGCAGACGTGACTGGGGCAAGGAAAAACTGGGGCAAAGGAAGAAACCTCAAGAGGAACAAGACGCAAAAGGGAACCCCTCTTCCTGTTGACACTACGTAGTGCAATTTATTAGTTATTGCTCATCCACAGCTGAATACTGTAGGGTCACGCAGTGTTGTGTGTGTTGGACCTTGAGTATTTTAATCTCTTTAGATTTTTAACTTTAAGTCTATAATATCACATTAAGGTAATCTATTGTTCAGTAGTTATAAGATATAAGACTACAAGATAAATAAAAAAAAACAAGTCAATTTGTTTGCATTCTTGCATCCTTGCATCCTTTCCCATTCATTAATGAACTAGCTTTTTCACCAGCTAAATGGTATTCATATCATGGCTTGTTAGATCTTAAATGAATAGCCAATAAATTTACAGTTCAATTCAATTCAATTTTATTTGTGTAGCACTTTTACTGAAATATATAAATTCAGGATATATGTTTTAAATTGGTAAATTTGTCCCTAATGAGCATGGCAGAGGTGATGGTGGCAAGGAAAAACTCAGTGAGGCGATGTGAGGAATAAACCTTGAGAGGAACCAGACTCAAAAGGGAACTCTTCCACATCTGGGTGGCAACTTCAAAACATATAGCTTTTTATGCTTATTAAAAACATTTTTACAGCATTTAAATGTAAAATTATGTTTACATTTTTAGAATTAGACCAGCTAATCTGGAAAAAGAAGTACAGTATTGTGGATGGGTAGAAACAAAAGTAACTAGAGGAGTGGATGTTAGTCAGGAGTTTGTGAAGACAAATATTTGCCATGGTCAGAGTTACTGTGAGAGCAGGATGGCACAGAAAAGAAAAAAAAACGTTTTGTGGACACCTCAAAGAAGACTTTCATGTGTTAATTGTGTAGACATCCATGTGTTCATTTTTCAGATTCTCAAAATGTGATGGTAACATAACTTTAGTGTTAATGGGAGATCACAGTGGATCTTGAATCTATCCCAGGAACTCTGGGTTAGAGGCAGGAATATAGACATTGCATAAGACTTCAGTACATTGCAGGGTAGCATGGAAACATGTTCATACCTAGAGGCTATTTAGAATAACCAAAGAGGTTTGAGGAAACTGGAAAACACTTAAGGAATTCATGTGAGCATGGAGAGAACAAAGGTGGCAACACTACTCACTGCACCATGTACTGCAACGTAAAACATGAGCTATGGTGAAATTAAAAACATTGTAATTCTTGGAAAGTTATATACAGTAATTATGCACAGAATTGTGCACAGGGGATTCATTTCTATCATAGATGATCTGTGTGATGTCATTCAAATAAACACAGCTGGTTACATAATGTACCAGTGTTGAAGGACTTCACATACCTCGTAACCTTTCCATGTGAATGTCACTCACACCTGATACAGTTTATTCTTAGACCTGTAATGTCAGATATGACACAGTTGCCCATGATATCACCACCAAATAAATCTGCTCCATGGGGGCTGTGGATATTTCTTATACCACAGCGCTGCTGAATTCTTGAATGCGACTCATGACACAGTGTTGATAAATTTTCTATTAAAGCATTACTTTGAGTCCTAGTTGAAATTAAAATGTACATTGCACTGTACTTTTTATATGTATTTATTATTTATATATTTATGCGCTTGCTTTTATGGACTAATTTACTTGACATTATCGTTACTACAGTAACAGTGGATATGCCACATAATGTAAGTCTAATAATAATTGAATGAAAAATCATATTTAAAAAATTACAACGTATGATCGTTGACATGGTCTAGCATGGAGATTATAATACACAACACACACACACACACACACATACATACATACATACATACATACATACATACATACATACATTATTTATATATATATATACACACACATATGTATATATAATATGTGTGTGTGTGTGTGTGTGTGTGTGTGTGTGTGTGTGTGACTACAGCTACAATCCTTTTTTAGTCAAACTCTTCATGGAGCAGCAGCAGGAATAAAGTGTTTATGCTCATAGTTACAGATATGACACACTGTAGGTCTCCCATTTCAGAAGGCTGTTTGGCAGCGGAATAAGCATACTGTTGATTTCTGGAACCAGAGAAACGGCAAAAATATTTGTGTGATTATTAGCAGAGGCCTGTTCTTCATTTTGTTATAAAACTAAATGTATCACAGGAAGTTGGAGCTTTAGAGCTGGGGTTGTGGTCTTCATCCAAGACCTGTTCTCAGTTGCACAGGAATACTGACATACTTCAGTATCGTTTTAGATGTGTCAGGTTTTAAGCAAGAAAAGCAAAGTCTGGATCTATTAACAGCAGGTTTAGCATCCATTATCAAAGCAGTGTGTTGTTTTGTAAGGATATGCAACATTGAGGACTCATTTTGAGGAGAGATGCATTGTTATCACTTTTTCAGACTGTGTAGGAGCACATCTTTTATTGTACTCGTTCATACTGATACAGATATCGTACCTATAGGTACGGTATCAGTATTAAAGAGAGACTTCACTGATCATTTTAATTATTTTTTTTATATTTTTGGTTTAAATAGTGCCAGTGAAAAGCATACATGTGCATGCCCACACACACACACACTACTCTTCTGATTATAGCATTAGTGATTAGTCATTATTTATCGACACTAGCTATCATGATGTGGTGCAGTGGAGAGGAGTGGGTATTCTTTAACATCGGAAAAGCACTTCTGTACAGCCATAAGTATGTTTTTGTTTTTATTGCATCGTAATTCCGTGTTGTGACCAATAGTGGCTGATCTTCAAGAACAATGTACTGGGTATGTCTAACATGTCTTATGAGGTCACTTGCACAGTTTGCAGTTTGCTTTGCTTTGAATGACATTGTTCATTTCTATATACAGCCAAATGGCTGTTTGTGTTGATTGTTCACACATAGCGTAATTTGGTATCAGAGCATTTCTCATGAGTATGAGTAAATAAGCATGGAATTGTCCAATACCAGTATACTGTACCATCTATGCCTGCCTATATTGCGAGGGCGATTTCTGTAGATTTGAGTCTACTGTATATTTGTTTTATGTTGAGGGTTGCATCTCTAGAAAGCAG
The DNA here is from genome assembly GCA_012411365.1 of Ameiurus melas. Taxonomy (NCBI): domain Eukaryota; kingdom Metazoa; phylum Chordata; class Actinopteri; order Siluriformes; family Ictaluridae; genus Ameiurus; species Ameiurus melas. The sequence continues at coordinate 16,934,000 of CM022759.1, read as the reverse complement.
TAGTACTAGTATTGTTTTCAGTTGGGCCGGCTCCACGGCACACATGGGGCCCATGAAAGGATTCATGCCAGCTCTTAGCCCAAAGTTCTGAATGAGCACATCACAGTGTTGATGGTGGCCATATAGGGCTTAGGTAAGTGGGATTCAGGGAATGTTTGATCATGTTGCATGGATAAGACCTCGGAGAGTTCAGTCTGGATTCAAAGGTGTCTCAGAGCACTGGTGTTTGTTTGGATTACCTCTAAGCAGCAACAAATCCTCAGAAAGTGATGACTACCTAAACCTTTAAAGTGTAGACTCAGGAGGAGCCACTTTAGCAAGATGCAGAGATTCTGTGGTTGGTGCATGACTTCCCATGTGCATCTGTAGACACTTTTCTGCAAAGGCATGCTGGACAATGACTATCCAAGCCAACATGTATTTCACAATTACTTTTCCAGCAGCAGCCATATCACACATATGAGACCCATATGAGTGTGTGTTCTATCTGTCTGAGTACTTTTACATTCCTTTTGATATGTGGCTAGAATTTTGATTATAAACATTATATAGTGGTTCAGAGATGATATTTTGATTTTGTATTTGTACTTGGAGCTCATTTCTCTAATTATCGAAACAATTTGCTGTTTCGATAGTCAGTCTGAGTGAACAGTAACTCTTTTGTCCTTCGAATTTAAGCGTCTGCTTTTCCCTGGGAGTCCCAGATGCTTCATCTTAGGCAGATTTCAAATACAGTCTGTATTTTTGAGATTTTATCATGGTGGATTACAGCACCCATAAGCCATTGCACACACCATGTCATATGACCAGAGCACCTGATTTACGGGTATTTAAGTCACATACTGTTTAACACCTTTTGTCTGTCTTTAGTGGTTGTCACTATTTACTTGTATCATGTTCATGTTGTTGTCTAGTCTTGTTATTTCTCATTCATGTTTCCTTTTGCTTCACTGTAAATATTTTTCTAAAAGAATAACTTTTCTGCACTTGAATCCCTCTCTACTACCCATTCCTGAGAGATTTGTACTTTCTGTTTTGATTTCTGTTTTGTTTTTAAATATCAAAACTGTAAACAGTCATTTTTTAAAGCTTTTTTTAAAATCATGTAAAAAAAAAAAAAAGAACACCACAGGATTTATTTATTTATTTATCTAATGTCATGTTTATATGCTGTAATAAAAATATATTTAGGAAATTCATATTCAAATACTTTTGTCAGCGTCCACAAGTGCCATAATAAAGTGTTTAGTTCTTGTTCACCTACCTTCCTGTCCCTCCAAGGTTGCTTATTTGATGCACTCAATCATAGCTTATAGTATTTCATAAAATGTTATAAATTTTACAGTTGGTTTATGATTATGCACAAGCCATTATAAGTCAGTCCCTCCAGGATTTTGCAGACATTAAAGCAAAATCAAGCAAACTCTGCAATATTCGGAGGAGCCTGCAATTTTTCAAAATGACCACAGATTTTCCGCATCATATGACGTCATCACAACGAGCATTCAGCCAAAGCCCTCTTCGATTCACACGTGTCTAACATGAGTACAGCTAAAAAGTACTTGCCATTGCAATTTCGCGATTCAAGTAGTTTAATGCAAAAAAAAAAACCCACAAAAAAAAAACCTCTTTTGGATTTTGAAAAAGGCCGCAACAAAATCAAGCATTTTTGGCCACAACAATCCCCCAAAAACCCTTCAGAGACATCCTGTATGGACTGATTTGTTATAAACGTTGTGCCGCACAGAACATGGCATTATAATGAATAGTGACACATTATAGTGTCACATTCTTTGTATTACAAGGAATCCATAACTTGCAAAGAAATTATAAGCACAGTTACAAATGATTTATGAATGTGGGCTTCATAGAAAGTGTTACCAAATCAACTATGTATTTATATTGTATATAACATGTGATAGAACAAACTCTTTCTCTCTCTGTGCTTCACGTGAGGCTCCATGAATGAATGCATTTTTCCCAGCTGTTGCCAATTACGTTACTCTGGCCTCTCTTCTCCTGTCAGTACAGACAGAATAAGAGAGTCACTCATTTGCTTCAGTCTAAAAGACGTGTCTATTCTCAGCAGAGGCAACATTGGGGTAAATCGTTCAAAGGAAAAAGGTCTGACACGAGGATTACTGCAAAGTTATAGTGGAATGAAGCATGAAAAGATGCTTTACGCATGTTTTAGTGGATTTTAAATGCAAGGCCTCATACATGGTTAAACTACATCTTGAAAATGAATTTTCTTCTACTTTTTAATCATAGACAGGACTATCAAGCATCTTCATCGCTATACATTGAGGTAACATTTCGTCAGAGCTTTTAGTGGATGCATCATCAGTGAAAACATCAAAGAAAATTGATTGGTGTTGAAAATGCTCGTGTAGTGCATTGTGTAGTGCATAACTTGTGTTTAGGGATGTTCCAGGTTCTGTTGTTACTCTTCAATGGAGGCAGAGCAGGTCTGATGGACACACCAGAGCAAGCCAGTCCTGAGCTAATGTCACTAATGCACAGGAAATGCTTTTGTTGGAGAAAACTAATTAAATTTATTTAATGGGAGACCATTCTTCATGCTCAGTTTCCATCTCAAATCAGTGCCGGCTGAAGGGAAGGATGGCTCCATTTTCATTGTTGACTGTGGTCTTATGCACATAAAAACTGCAGTCATGCACATTATAACAACATCAGAAGTAAATATACTACAACGGCTATAATTTCTAATCTCTGCTTGATACATTTTTTAATGTCCAGTGGTTTTTTTATATATTTTTTTCATCTCAAATAATAGGATCTACAGCGCTATATCTTCAGAGGTACTTATAGGAGTGGAAAAAGCAGCAAATTTCCAGGCAGCGACATGAACAGTGGGTCACTATACTGTGGCGTAAATTGAGCCTTTATTCTTGCTGAGGAGTGGCACATTCAAATGGTGGACATTACATACACATGTGTGGGCTCAATGGATTCCACTCATAGCATTTCTCCTAATCTGCTACTTTTTTTGTGCTGCGCTCCAACCATATCAAGCATTTTGTTTTGGGAATGTTGTCTGTGGATGGCTAAAACAGTGCACATGTGCTTTGGATACATGAATTTGATGTTTTCATTTTTTCTCTAATTAGTAATGAACAATTAAATTCCATTGTACATCATCTGACATGCAGTTCAGTAGTCTATTTAAAGCTTGTCTTGTGGTTGACTGAATGTGTGTGTGTGTGTGTGTGTGTGTGTTTGTGTGTGTGCGTGCAGTCTGGGCCATGTTGGAGGTCAGCATGGAGGACAGGATAGAGGTGTTCATGGGCGATGTGGCAGAGATCCCCTGCATATACAACATTAGCGGATCTGCCAGTTCACCGACAATACAGTGGTTTGTAGTAAGTCAAATAGTCAAATATTTAGATATGTTTTAATTGCTGATATAAATAAAGTTTCCTCTATCATAGTGGCACCTAAATCATTCATATATATATATATATTATATATATATAAACCTCTTTTAGCAATTAGCAAGTAACAAGAACATGCGGATCTACTACAAAGACGACAGCGGGGCGATTGAGGATCTGGGCACAGGTTTCTCAGGGAGGATCAACGTGTCTCACTCTCAGGAAGGCATGATGGGAAATTCTGTTCTGACCATCAATGCTGTACGAGTCACTGATGCGCAAGACTTCATCTGCCAAGTGAAGATGGATGGAGGCAGTGGGGAGAGACACACACAACTTAAAGTGTTCAGTAAGATAAATCCATCTTGCAGGAGTGGCACCACTTGATTAAGATTAGCACTGGCAAATTTTTATACCAAATCCAACACAGTGAATGTTATGTAAGAAGTGACACAAGACAGAAAATAATGTGCCTTGGGGGTGTGATGCGGCACGATGCCAGGCGGAGTAAGTGCCTCAAAAGTGCATGATTTTCATATAACCACGTGGTCTGTCAGGGCTATGTTATTCCACTTACACCACATCGATTTGCCAACGATTACAGTGTTGAATTTATTAATGAATGACACATCACATATTTGAACGGGTTATATTTAGATCTAAAGTTGTGAAACGTCCAAGAGGCAAATTAGTTCTTGTTCTCACTTGCATTATAGTTATGATAAACAGTCATTGCCTCACCAGCCTCTCTTTCACTCTCATGTTTTCAAAAAGCCTGTTACAGGAACTTTCCTATGCTGAAAAACTTTGTAAAGCACTGCGTTCCAAAGCACTTACACCAGACACTACTTCTGTAGCAGTTAAATAAAAGTCTCCTAACAATTTTACTTTGTTAAACATGTTTTTTAAAATCCATTTATTATTAGTCTTACATTATATGTAGCATCTGCTGTCCCAATAACACATTATAATTAAATAGTACATTATATAACATTAGCCTATCATGCCTCCAAAATGGTGCAACAGAAAAGCATTCATGCTATCGTCCCAAGATCTCGAGTTCGAATCCCGACAATGCCACAGCCATCTGTGACTGGGAGTCCAAGAGATTAAAATTGCCTGTTCTCTCTGGGTGGCATATGCAACAACACATCAGACTCACGTTGAGACAACAGGACAAGGACATAAAGGTATAATTTGACAACACTGACTAAATGACAAATAATTTATATGTGCTCATTTCTCATCTCAGAGGTTATTTTCCCTGACACAGCTAATATAGCTAGCTGACTCTCACTCACACCAAGGAAACAGAACCGCCATTGACGGTCCCATACTCACTTTGGAAGACACAGTCCATGTGATGAACATAAAATCAGAATCAAAATTAGGGCTAGAATGAACTCACATTATTCAACAAGTAATGTGATGTTGCCTTCTTTCCATTTGTGAAAGGTTTTCCTGGACTACATCTGGACGAGAAGTATCTCCATCCATAGTCACTATGGAATTAACCAGCAATACTGATAGCAGCAGCCATGCTGTCCTGTTCTACATAGTGTACAGGGTCTTTCCTTTTATTGAAACTGATCACACTTCCATACACCAGAACCGTTAAATAAAAACAGTTGCCTCAGTGAGTATAGTTGCTGCCTCACAACTCTAAGGCGCCGCGCTTGTTTGTGTGGAGTATCACATTTAATCATTGTGTCCTCGTTTAAGTTTATAAAATGGGATGGATATATTTGTGGATGTATGTAATGTATAGATGTTTGTATGTATGTATTTATTTATTATAGGCATTAGTTTGGTAATTGCCCTATACCCACTATCTGGAGTAGACATATAAATATAAAAAATATAACTTTGATTTCACCGTACCTGTAATTATGAGGAAATGATAATAATAATGTGTCACTATCCTTTGTCCTTTAGATACTCCATCTCTCCCTTCCATTGAAAAAGAAACTTATGCCTCAGTCACAGAGCCTCTGAGTAAGGTAATAGTGATCAGTATTATCAGTGTTCACATGGTTAAATACAGTGTTATAACCTGAACTGAAGTGTGCTACATGTTGATAACACAACAGGTCAGGGCTGATAGATGATTGCAACTCTATTGTGTCATTTTATTTTACTTCTACTTCAGATATATGATGTAATGTGATGTAATGGCATATCTACAAATAAAGATGACTTAAAGGTCTCGTCCACACTAAACATTTTTTAATATTATTTTTGGTCTCCCAACTATCCCAAAAAAGCATTTACAACCTTAATTTCATATAGTGTGTATGCAGAACAAGACACTACTACTACTACTACTACTACTATTATACTAATAATAATAATCATTATAATAACTCTATTATGTATCTTAAACAGCAAGATGACATAATGGTGAAGCTGCTGTGATAATGAACTAGTTATAATGAAATAATATTCAAACTATACATTTGTATTAATGTGCTTATATGTTATCCTTTTAATAGCAGCACCTCACTCACAAGGACTTGTATAGTGGATGCTGCACAATAACAATGAATAAACAAACATCTTGTTATTTAAGAAAACCATATTTTATATATATATATATATATATATATATATATATATATGTATGTGTATGTATATATATATATATATATATATATATATATATATATATATATATATATATATATATATATATAGTCCTATATTTTATATATATATATATATATATATATATATATATATATATATATATACACACACACACACACATATATATAAAATATAGTCCTATGTGTTATAGCACTACTTTGTAAGAGTCAGTCAGTTTTCTCGGTGGACAGTCTTTGTCTACTCGGTGTGTGAGATATTAGTTAACATGCAAAACATTACTCCAAACCCCTGCTATATAATTTTGCATTTCAGATTGCATCCTGTGAGGTCAGTAGTGGATACCCTGCCCCCAAAATCATATGGTACAAAGACAGAGCCCCGTTATACCCCTCAAATGATGGTAAGTACGCGATCACACAGCTTTACAATGTCATAGACATCATGTACTCTTCATGTACATCATGTACATCATAGTCATCATGTTTTCTCTCTGCCTCTGCTTTAGTCAAAGTCGAGAACAGGGTGACTATGAATTCCAATGGCTTGTTCTCAGTATACAGTGACCTGTACCTCACAGTAGTAAAGGAATACCAGGATGCATATTTCTACTGTGAAGTCACCTACTTTGTTCCTGGGGCTGAGAAAATGGTAGAGTCTAACCGGATCAACATCACAATCCACTGTAAGCCATTTCTCAGCGATTTCTCAGAAAAATGATGGCTTAATAATAACATGACAAGCAAGCGCTGCATTATGCTGTATACTAGGATCATTTAATGAATTATTCTTACTTCAATTTGTAGTTCTATTTGAGCAGTAGTTTGGCTGTGTAGCAAGGCTGTGCAGAACTTCTATAACACATTTACCACCGAACAGAAATATTTATAGTCACTTTCACACATGATGTAAATTCTCCGAAATAAAATCAGATTACAAGATCGCTTATTCACTACACAGCGAATGCACAAATAAAGTGGAAATTTCTATTAAATTCAATTCAGTTTTATCTGTATAGCGTTTAAAAATGGACATTGTCCCAAAGCATCTTTACAGAAATCAGGATATAGATTTTTCCTTAATGACCAAGCCAGAGGTGATGTGGCAGGGTAAAACTCCCTGAGACGATAAGAGGAAGAAACCTTGAGAGGAACCATTTACATCTAGGAACTGAAAGCAATATGTCAAATAAGACCTGAGCCAGGAGAGGGCCATTCCCTTTATGCCAACAACGTTTTCTAGTCTACATAGGAGAATAGTTCATTGGTATCAAAAGCTGCACTAAGGTCAAGCAAGCAGACACAACCCTGATCAGAGGCCAGTAGTAGGTCATTTACCACTTTAACCAGCGCTGTCTCTGTGCTATGAAAATGCTCACCAGTCCCTCGGCCTCCTGCTAGTGCTTGAAAAAGCTGTTTGTATGTTGGGTTAATTTAATCTTATAGCCATTATCTGCAAAAGTACTGTTCAAGAAAAGCTTGTCCTTACTTCTCACTATTACTAGAAATGCCACAATTTGCCACAACTTTCACAATTTTATTACTGGTTAATGTCATCATCACAGATCCATCATCAGTAGTTACAGTGTTCCTGGAATCCCCTGACCGGCTTGTTAAAGAAGGTGACAACGTAGAAATAAGATGTCAAGGAGATGGGAACCCTCAGCCAATCAAAACCTTCATGCACAATAATGTAAGAAGTGTATTTTAATCAGTGCTATAATTTTTACCGAAGCATACTACACATTTATAGTAGTAAGTCAAGGCAGTTGGACTTGTGTTATAATCTAAAGTCTAAAGATGTTTAGACTTTATTAGTTCTGTTGAAATTAATCATAATCTTAAATTGTAATTAACTTGGCACTCCGGCCTAAGGATGTGGATTAGTGTGAAGCTGGGGTTCATATGTTCGAATGTCAAATAAATTATGAACAGATACAGTTGAGTGCATATGTTATCATAGCTTTTGGGCAAAGAAATGTAATGTCTTCAGAGGTTTCACAGATGTTCCTTCATTTATAATGAATAGCAAAAAATAGTAGTGTTAAGATATCAAGATATTCTTGAATATTTTTAATATTGTTAATTTCCTTATCTGAACATTATTAGACTGGTAGATGTTGACCTGCTATGGTATTACTGCCTGTCGCACCTCCTTCGGAACGTCTCCTGGTGGCGGAGCATTGGCGGGGCTTTCAGGGCATGAATATGATAAATATGATGATAACCTCTGATCAGCTTTTGGATGCTTAGAACAGTAATATTTACTTTCACTGCTCTCAGCACATGTGCTGCAGCTAATATTACAACAGATACACTGTCTTATTCAAATCAGTCTGGAGAATGAGCAGGCAAAAGTTTTTTTTTTTTTTTGTATTTTTGTAAAGTATTTTTGTTGATTTTCCCTTATAGTTTGGATAGTTGTTTGTTGAAAGATACAAATGAAATCGTAATACTTCTTGGAATTATAATTTGGAAAATTATTTTCCCCCTCCCCCACTTAAAAATCATGGGGTGGAGGGTGGTGTCTCGGGGTGCAATCTTAAGCACTCAACTGTGGGTAGACACTTTGAAATGACCCCTGATGACTGAAAACCAGACAGTCAATATTGCTGCACTGTAGAAATGACCGGAACACCAAGAGAAAAGCTCCACAGGTTATTCAAGTTGGTAATAGCTTTAACAAATTTCTTCTTTTTCCTACAGGAACAAATTGATTCAGATGCGGGCAGGCTGGTCCTGAGTAATGTGACTCGACTAAATAGTGGTGTATATGAATGCAGTGGTCTGGATGCAACAACTTACGACTTCATCATAGGCAACATGACCCTTATGGTGCACTGTGAGTAAAAATGAACATCTTGGCTACTGCAGCTTATTTACTCAGCTAAATGAGTCCATTATTCTCATGGTGTTTGTGTTCTTGCAGATTTGGATACCATTGTGATCACGCCTGAGAATCCAGATAGCCTTGATCAAGGACAGGATCTGTCTCTGAACTGCAATGCCCTTTCCTCTCTGGCCACACATACAGTCTGGTACAAGGTAGACTTGTCGGAGGTTGCACAGATTTTTGTGTATGCCGTTAACTGATAAGGAAATGTTGGGTTTACTTGCAAATGAGCACCTATGATGACTGGATCTATAATGTAATCCACAAGAAATGAAAGAGATGAAAAGGTGTGATTCTACACCAGTAAAAATCTGAGAGTTAGGTATGCTACACAAACAAACAAACAGGAACACTTAAATATATTTACTTATACCACATCTCTTTTGAATGCCCAGATCTAAGTGGTTGGTTAATTTTCTATAACAGTCGCTCTGACAGTAGTTTTGCATAAACACTCAATATCGTTTCTATAGTAACAACTCATTCTCAGGGATTTGTATGGTGAATGATGCACAATAATCTAAGGCGAATAATAACAACTGATGAAACTGTGTTTTTTACTAACAGGAAGCTCAAACAGTAGTAGTTTCACTATACTGTACAGTGTTCATAAATCTGTCTCCAACATTTCCCTTTATCTCAAGGGATTACAGTGAGTTTTTTTGACCTAATATACTGTATACACAAGGGGACATGTTCAGTTTTTTAAAAATATGCTTTTGAAACCAGGATGAAATTGCAATCAAGTTACTAAGCCAAAATGTCAGAAGTATGTAAAAAGATAAAACGCATAGCTTTATAACTTTCCACTCTTGACATTATGAACATACAAATAACATAATAAACATAAAACATAAAATAATGTTATGTTAACATAAAAATAATGTTTTGCTCAACTATTTCAATGTGTAGTATTAACATTATGTATACTCCACTTGTCCTAAGCGTTCATCACAAACTTAAATATAAATATCTGAGGTTTCCCTCTTCACAGTGCAGAAAGGCTGCATTTTAATCAGTGGACACCACTCGTTGTCTCTGCTGTTAAACATAGTGGTGGGTAATTTTTTACCCTTAAGACAACACAATTAACAAAGAAAGACATTTATATAATATAGGACAGTGTAAGAGGTCTCAGGGCACTGACACCTAACGCTTTGTAATGGTCAGCACGGTTTCCTCCACGGGAAAGACTTTTCAGTCACGTGACATCCTGTGATTTTTGTCTCGATGCTTGTGACAGAAAAATTTATTTCATATATTATCTTCAAGAGAGAGAAAAATGAGGATGGTGAGGATTACTGCTACTATAATGTAAGTGATAACAGGAAATAACTTGTTTTGTGGACTTTAAACAACATTAAGCTATGAAACTATAGTATAGTAACTATAAAACGATTTAAAATTGTAATCATTGGCAAATTGCTGTGGTTTAAGAAGAGTAAAACACTTTAGCACATTCTGTTATAGGAAAATAATCCACTTTTGGGTTAGCACTTTGCATCAGGCCACATCACACCACCCTGTCATGGATTATTTTAGTATAACTGCACATCCTGTGATGTTTTATTCCTTACCTTATGTCATAGTAATTAATGGCTCTGACCTATGTATCAGCTGCAGTGGCTATAGGAAATGAGCTAAAATGAAATGTTTGCTTAAGTACATTATTTGAAGTAAGATAAAAACAGCAACAAAAGCTGTTTACATATATTTTAAACAGCTTTATTTATTTTTATGACAGACAAGAACTAGGGTTAGGGATTGGATATAAGACAAATTACTGCAATTTCTGAATCAGCCATAATTCATAAATAAATGTTAAATAAGGGTCTGGTTTATAGACGTATACCTGTGCTGTGTGTGAATGTGTGCAGGACACTGTGCTGCTGGATGAAGGCCATGTTCTGACGTTACGCAACGCCTCCTTTGCCACAGCAGGGACATATGTTTGTGAAGTAATGACACCTGAGCTTCCTGAGTTAAAAAGGCGCAACACTGTGCATGTCAGTGTAAGAGGTAGGTTTTTACTAAACATGGAACAATAATGAAAAAGTCTCCTACATGAGGCTTTATCTGACTGGTTCATTTTCATTAACGTCCTGGGTCAGTGGAACCTATAATAGCTAAGTAGTAAACATCTAACCTCTCTTTAGGAAAGCCAATGATCACAGAGGGGGTGACCGTGATTCCTCTGGATACTGATGAGGCCATCAATGTGAGCTGCCGTGCCACAGGACATCCAACTCCCAACATCCACTGGAGTCTCTCTGATGAACAGGTACTGAACACTGAACACTAAAAAAAAGTCACATAATTTGGCATTAGGCATGTTAAGGTACACAATAAAATGAGTCGTAACTTTCACATGGTGAAATTGGCATTTCTACTGTATAAGTTCTGAAAAGTAGCCCCGATTAGCTTAGTAGTTAGCACATTTGCCTCGCACCTCTGGGATTGAGTGTTCAAACCCTGGGTATGTAGAGTTTGCATGTTCTCCCATGCTTCAGGGGTTTTCCCTGGGTACTCGGTTTCCTGTTTTCTCCCCCAGTCCAAAGACATGTGTTATAGATTGATTGGTTTTTCCGTAGTGTGTGAATGTGTGTGATGGTGCCCTGCGATGGGTTGGCACCCCATCCAAGTGTCCCACTCCTTGTCCCTCGAGTTCCCTATGGGGAATCATGTAAAACACATTTGTCATTTTACTTCTTATTGTATTTGTTCTTTTAAAGTTGTGTCCAAAGATTCAGTTGCTTTTCATGAATGAACGGTCCTGCATATCAAATATCTGACAAGCAAGTTTTGGCGGGTCTTATGATGCCAACCCAAAGTTTTTAATGATTGAACAAAAGTCGTAAAGGAAGGAGAGAAGAAATCGCCCAAAGTATCAGAAGAAATTGGAATCTCGTTTCTTGTACGTTGCATTGTGTCTCACAAATGTATGTCCAAATTTGCCCTGTTGGTGGCAGTAGAGTGCTTGAGGGGTGCTGAGACTGTCCTTCATCACTGTGCAAAATTTCTTTAAACAACCACGAAGCATTCAATGGGTTACAGTAGTGAAAGTATAATGATATGGTGAAAGTACAATAATAATAGTAAGTAAAAGAAGAAGAAAAGGAAGAAAACAATTACAGTAAGGTGTACCTTACTGTATTTTTGTATAAAGGTATTACCTTTAGTGCTTGACCCCTAATAATAATAATAATAATAATAATAATAATAATAATAATTGTTATCCCTGATAGTTAAACATTTTTACCAAGAATCTTCACTGATATTGAAACTCTTAAGGGTTTCTCCAGAGACACAAACTGATCAAAGGTTTTTTCCCTTTATGTGTGTGCTGAACTTTGTGTTGTCTGTAGGCTCAGTTGGGAAGATGGGACACCAGGACAGAGAACAGTGTCCTCAGCATTATTTCCATCAGTACCACTTCTGACATCACAGCTTCCTGTAGGGCCGCCAATGACCTGGGCACAGTCGAAACTTCTCACCACATTCATGCCAGTGAGTTTCTGCTGCTGCGCTTTAAACATGCTAACCAGAGTCTATTACATGTTTAATCTACTCACACGTAGCCTTACATGCGCATGTCCCCTTCACCAGGGAAGAGGGTTTTTTTTTTTTTAAGAGTTCACTTTTTTTCTAGTTCAAATGAACCAAACAGCCACAACACCACCACCACCAACAACAATACCAACAGCAACCACTAGAACAACAACAAGCAATACAACTGGTACGATGGGTAAGTGTCTGATAAAATATCGTGAAAGTTTGTAAGAGAATAAGAGATTTCACCAGCTAAGAAAATTAAGAATGAAGCAAATACAATTATGAATTCAAGAGTGCTCATCATCAGAAAAAGAACAATAATGTTACATTTCAGATCCCTGAAAACTGTTAATATTACTCCCAAAGATGACATTACAGCTGCTTTAAAGTTAGAAAGGCACAAGAAAAGTTATTATTTGGTGCACAGATTTAAAAAACAAAAACAAAACAAACAAAAACATTTTAATGCATTGCAGCAGAAAATTTTTGTACATTTTTGGTATGCAAGCTGCCACAGAATACTGCTTGTTTATTTAAAATATATCCTAATACGAATTTTGTCTATCAGTTATACAGCATGTATGCAATGGCCTTTAGTCTCAACACATTTTCCATTCGATTTTTTCATACTATAAAGGCAACTTGACTATTTGACGTATGTTTCATGCTTGTTGAGGCTTTTTGATTTGAGGATTTGTGTTTGCACACAGACTGATTAGTAACAAGTGCTCCCATGCAGTCTCCTGACTCCCAACAGCTTCTTGCTCAGCTTGGCAGAAATCTTGTGCAAATCTGGGAACATCAGCTCTACATGCGTGAAAATAAGTCACTGCAGGAAGTCGTTAGATCGTATTGCCCCTCCCTCTTGTTTAGTTTTGGCTCTGATAAATATGAACTGATTGTGTGCTTGTGCTCTGTGTCAAACCCTAACATTAACCCTTGTCCTCTCAGTGGCAGGAACAGCCAACCCGAAAAAAATCAAAAAAGGTTTGTCTCATTTCTCTAACTTTAATAAGCCTACAGGCGAACATCAGCATGCCTCGTCACTGTTCAATACCTGTGCATGCCGTACCCGGAGCACTCCTCTTTCACCCCGAAGACGCGAAATATTCATATATCAAAGACACTAAATGCATACAATTTGTATTTGTTACACTTACATGCATGCACTGAAAATATTTCCATCCAGTCACCAGCTGAACGAATGGTTTCTTTATCAGAATCACACTCTTCTGCTCCATGTGTTCACTTCTACTTCATTCTGTGGTCTGAGACAGAGCTTAATGAGCATGTACACATGAATAGTTTGCCTTGCCACAGACCACAAATGGCCTTCACCATCTACACAATCCCATGCATCACTTAAGTTCTGTATCTGTGCAATCAACTATGTTTTCAGCCACTGAAGTGAAGAAAAATCCAACTAAAACCAAACTGCAGTATTTTTTATGATATTCAGAATCCAAATCAGTTGATGTTCTTGCTACTACACTATTTACCCACTACACCTTGTTATACCACAGCACTGTTGAATTCTCCGATCTGAAAGTGTGGAATGATTTTCTAGAACAGCATGACTCGGACAGTAGTGCCGGCTGTAACTGTATTTAAACCACAGGTTTATTATTAATGTGCTTGTTCTAATATGTTATCATTTCTAAAATAACAGTTCATTCACAAGTGGACATTCAACAAAATCTAAGCCTCATGATAATGATAATGCTAGAAAAACAATGTGATGTGGTGAAGCTTTCTGTATGGAGAAGCTTATTAAACATTTATGGAAGTTTTTTTCTAGAAAATACTACACTTTATGTTTTATTCCGTACTCAGTAAGTGATGGCTTGAATCAGGAGTGTTTGAGCCAGGACATCAGACTGTGCTAGATTCTGTTCTTCCTGGAGCAGATAAAGTTCTGTCTGTTAGCTCCTTTAGTGTAAACATTTCTTTTTCAATGTAAAATGTTACAGGACGCTTGTAAATGTTGCTTGCACTTTCTTGTTTGTACAACCAGGGGGCAATGGATTCATCATTGCAATCATCATCATTTTCATCTTACTGCTGGCCATCCTGGGCAGTGTGCTTTACTTCATGTACAAGAAGGGCAAGCTCCCATGTGGGCGCTCAGGGAAGCAAGATCTGTAGGTTTTCTTTTCCTATAAACATCTTCATTTGTTAGACCAAAAAGTGCATAGAAATACACACTCTAATCCATAATGTTACCTCATAAGGCCTAAATGAGAGATTATATTTGAATGCAGCATGAGGATCTATCACAGCACTTACCTTTCACTGTGTCTCTTGCAGCACTAAGGAAAAGGCCAGTAGCGACGACATTGTTGTGCAGATGAAGGGCAGCAAATCTGAGGAGGCAGTGCTTCTACAGAGAGCCAATGGCAATAAAACGACTTCCAGCGACCAGGTTGTTAGTCTAAAATATTTAAATACACATTCTTTGCTTTGACAGCATGTTCTGCATATTCAACCACTTTCCAACAGTGCCTATATGATTTTGAGATCAATCTTTTTACACTGACGATGACTGAGGGACTCGTACACAACTATTACAAAAGGTTCAAACATGAACTGATGCTCAAGAAGGCAACACGGTCCATTAAGAACCATGGGGGGTGTAAATTTTTGAACAGGAATATCGGTGTTATTTGTTATTAATTTGTGTAAAGATCTTATTATTTCATTTATTACTGCCCTTCAGTCGCTAAATAAGATATTTACAAGTCTCACAGAAGACACAAGAATAGCAATTTACTAGGGCTTCAACTAACAGGAAATCCTAGGAGAAAACGTCATGCCATCTGTGAGGAAGCTGAATCTTAGGCCTCATTGGACCTTCCAACAGGACAATGATCCCAAGCATACCTCAAATACCACCAAGGATTGGTTGCAGAAGTAGTCCTGGAAGATTCTACAGGGCCATTACGGTCACCTGACTTGAACCTTATAGAAAATCACTGGTGGGATTTGAAGAAGGTGGTTGCAGCACACAAACCCAAGAATATTTCTGAACCAGGAACGTTGCCAGAAGCTATGCATCTTGTTTTCAGCAGGTCATAACAGAAAAGGGTGCTCTACTAAGTATTGAAGATGCTTGCCATGAAGGGGTTGAATAATTTTGATTGCAATTGTACATCAGTGGTCGCATTATGTGCATTTGATGTCATGCGCCATCGGCTGGGAAACTGCTTACACTTCCAGTTAGTAAAAAACACACTAATGTTCCAATTGAGATGACTGTACCTTTCTAAAATTCATACACTACATGGTAGAGTGCATACTGCATAGTGTAACGTACGTCATTTGTGTCAGAATTTTAGCATTTACCCTCCGATGCGTGTTTTCGGAACAGAAGTAATGAGTAAAATGCCATTCACATGTCAATACATTACATTACATTACAGCATTTGCCAGATGCCTTTATCCAGAGCAACTTACAATTATCTCATTTATACAACTGAGCAGTTGAGGGTTAGGGGCCTTGCTCAAGGCCCCAACAGTGGCAATTTGGCAGTGCTGGGATTTGAACTCACAACCTTCCAATCAGAAGTCCAACATCTTAACCACTGAGATATGCCACACCTAAAAACACGGTCGCGTCACATTCACCTTCTTTCTGAAGCGCTTCTTTATATTTGTGCTCCCGTGCTAAGCAACCATGAGCTGCACTCTCTATGACGATGAGGAAGGTTTAGCACAGGATGGATTTACAGCACCGCAAATCTCTTGCAATCGGTCTGCTACCAGATTTATTTATGGAGAATAGAAAAAAAATGCTGTGTTTAGGTGCATGAGCGTCACCCGTTCACTACGAACACTTTGGACATGGCAATCAGTCTACCATGCATGTCTTTGGACTGGAGGAGGAAACCGAGCGCAGCACAGGGAGAACATGCAAACTCCGCACACACAGGACAGCGCCAGGAATCGAACCACCAACCCTGGAGGTGTAAGGCGAACGCGCAAACCATTAACTCTCCATGTGCAGACCAACTAATCGATATTGAGATTCGCTGACAATGATTTTCATAATCGAATATCATCGATTAGTTGTCACAGCTCTACAGTTTACACCAATCATTCATATGTAAACTTATGACCTCAGCTGCACTTTTAACACGATATAATGTCCATTATCAGTTTTATTGTTCTTCAAGCACACACTTCATGTTATTCTGTAAACAATCATACACTTATTGTCCTCTCATGAAGATAATGAGCTAGAAAATGCAGCCTGTCTTTCACTGATAAACCCCAAACCACAAAATCCTCAGCTCAGAAGACTTTCCCACAGTGGAGAGAAGCAGAAGCAGACTGAGATAGCATCTCGTCTATAGATGTTAAATACACATTACAGAAAGTTGAACAACAGCAACGATTAGATGATGCCCTTTATTGAAGAACACCTTTTTAATCTGTTTATTGTTTGGCTAAATTGATGTTAATGTTGACCGCCCAGGTGAGTTCGCTGCTGCTGCTGTAGAAATGAATATGTATTAGCATTAACATAAAGCAGTGACTTGCGTTACAGCTAATGTACAAGTTTATTTTTGTAATAAAGTTCAGTTTGAGTGTTATGTTTTCATTCAGGATCAGTTTATCAATCACTTATCGACAGGTTCTGTCCAACTTAGTTGTCGGGATCAGTAAAATCTACTAATCGTTCGACCCCACCACCAAATGTTCCAGTACTTTGTGTAGAAGCCTGTTCATGTGATTAAATTCAAACTGTCTTCTGATGCGATTTATAACGTTCTACTTTGAACTCGTCCGCAGTGAGGCGAGGGATAAGCAGAGAGGACGGGCCACTGGCAGTCTCCATGTTCCTATACTCTCTCAGGATGAATCCCGGAACTTCCTCCTTACAAGACTGGCATGTTTAATACTTCCCTGTGAGCTGGAACACAATCCTGCAGCAGGTCCACTGACTCATTTCTGCCTCTACAACGTTCAAATTTTG
This sequence comes from Ameiurus melas, assembly GCA_012411365.1. NCBI lineage: Eukaryota > Metazoa > Chordata > Actinopteri > Siluriformes > Ictaluridae > Ameiurus > Ameiurus melas. The sequence continues at coordinate 16,916,582 of CM022759.1, read as the reverse complement.
TTTTCAGGGTTTTTTTTTCTTCTTTTTCTTTCTTCTTTTCACCGCAAACCAGCTTCGCTGCACATTAGGAACAATCTGCACTGTATGTTCTACATCATGTATATATGAAATAATGTACATATGTCGTTATTTAAAATAATTTCGACAAAACCTGAAGTGTTCTTTGTGACCTGAATGAAGTCCTTCTTGCGCTCGACTAATATTCGGGCAACAGACCTCGGCCGAAGGGTGCTCCGTTAAGCGTCCAAGTGCTCGCCGTTGTTTTGTCTGTTTAAATCGCTCTCACTGCTGCCTCACTGTAGTCTGTGCACTGAAACTCAGAGCTGCCTCTCACTACTGTGCCGATCAAACACTGTAAACGCTTCACCTGCTGCCTCCGACAATACTTCATCACTGAGAAAAATCTATAAAAAAATTTTTTTTAATCTAGTCTTTTAAAAATGTGTACAATGTTTATGCTGAAAGAAAAACTTTCGCACTGAAATCCGTATATGCAATACACATTAATCTGACCCACTGAGAGGAAAGGTACTCTCACTGTCCACTTTATTAAGAACACCTGTACATCGGCTCAGTCATGCAGTTCTCTAATCAGTTAATCATGTGGCGGCAACAACACAATGCATACAATCATGCAGATACAGGTTAAGAGCTTCAGTTAATGTTCACACTAAACATCAAAATAAGGAAAACATGTGATCTCTGTGACTTTAATCGTGGCATTGTTGTTGCTAGCAGAAGGGATGGTTTGAGTATTTCAGAAACTGCTGATCTGGGAATTTCTCACACACACATCACTGGAGTTTACACAGAATGGTGCGAAAAAGAAAAACCATTGAGTGAGTGACAGTTCTGTGGGTGGAAACACCTTGTTGATAAGAAAGGCCAGATTTTTTAGAGCTGCCAGGAATGATATAGAAAGCCATATAAGCTCTCGTCACAATTGTGGTGAGCAGAAAAGTATCTCAGCATGCACAAAACATCTAACCTTGAGGTGGTTGGGCTACAACAGCAGACGAACACATTGGGTTCCCCTTCTGTCAGCCAAGAACAAGAACCTGAGGATATGGGTTCAGGCTCACCCAAAAGAGAGTCTCTGACTGTCGACATGCTCAACCCAGCCCACCTGGCAGCAGCAACCATTCTGATGTTTGATGTGAACGTTAACTGAAGCTCTTGACCCGTGTCTGCAAGATTGTATACATTGTGCACAATTAACTGATTGCATAACTGCATAAAATGTACGGGTGTTCCTATTAAAGGGGATTGACTGTATATGAATTTAGTGTTTGTTTAATGTGCTGAGGCCCTTATAATTTCTTTCAGACAATCAGATGTTGTATGTATATTGCATTATATATATATATATATATAAAATGATGAATTAGAATCTGCTCCAGGCCTGCAGTGCATTTAAGAATCGCAAGTTTGACCAACAAACACAGGTTGATTAGTACTAATTTTTGATACCTTTTCTTTTTATTTTAGTTAAAATAATAATAAAAAAAAAAACCCTAAGCAAAAGGGCATGATTATGATAATTCAAGCACACCGTTCACACTTTATTCTCTACCAAAGCAAAAGCATAACCAAAGGCACAATTATTACAAATACCGGGGTTTTGTTTTTTTAAACGCAAGCTAGTCAGCTCCATGTGCAAAAACTCGCACTAAGTGTCGCATCTCATTTTTGTGTACGTTACATGTTCATTCGTGCCTTATTTCTGTAAAGACATTTGACCGCCCTCCCCCCTACTCCCCTTAAAGCTTGATTAAAAACACTGTCCTTTCCATTAAAAACTGTTTCCTTTCCATTCATTGATCATTTAAACATACAAGCTCTCAAGTGAAATCTCTAGTATAAATAAAAGAAAGGGATTATAATTCAAAACATAAGATCAACTCCTGTATTCTTTCAAAATGGCTTTAATAACACAGAAATTCAAAATTTATGAAGGTTTTATGAAGGAGGGATTTCTGGGTTGGAGTACATCAACATTAATAAATATCATTAGTCTTAGCAGCAATGCTCGATTTTTAACGATAGTTTAGTTAAAACTATTACAGAACATTACTTTCTCTAAATATGTATCTCTGTTGGCCCAACATTGTGTATGTATGTATGTATGTACGCACATATTAAAATGTCTGTACTTAATACAATATATCCAAACGTATTTGGCTTTGACATGAAAAAACAAAAACAAAAATTAACCAATTTGTGCAACCAGTTTACTCTAGCGAGTGGCTTAGAGACCATGTTGCTATTCGAACCTAATCTAAAGGAGTGTTACCCTCTAAAAAGATCCACATTTCTGAAAGTCACACTCGCAGACACTGAGGATCATGGCACTGAAGGAGACGGCAGTTTGGATCATGAATATGACGATCACTAAGGCGAAGCAAATCTCACCATGAGCTTTGCTCTCTCTCATCCATGGCTGAGAGGCTGGAACGCTCGATTCTTATTAAGGCGACTACTAACGGCGGCGAGGAACATTCACGTTCTTAAATAACGTAAATAAATGACACGCACACACAGATGTACAGCACAATTACCTTGTAACACTGACTTCTTTTACAATTCGAATTCAACAGTTCACCTGAAGCTTTGATTGTTTGGATATAGCGGATATTATGGGAGAACATAGTTACTTCTACAGCACCAGGTGGACTGTACCAGCCTCAGCTACTGTACCATAACAGTACCTAAAATTAGAGACTGAGGACATTAGCTTTGTTTCTATTCGTTTAATTAGACAGTATATTACTGTGCATACGTCCAGAGTGATATGAGAATGGAAAAAAAAAGAAAGAAAAATCCTGAAACACTTGAGGGAGTCATTGCAAAATGAGGAAAGAGCTCCCTCATGTGGTCTAAAGTAGACGTTCCAGTCAACAGCTATTCGGCATGACGTCACTGCAAAATCGTCAGAAGCATGTAGCAACAAGGGGCTGTGTGAAAATACAACGGGATCACTTACACCAGGACACGATCACTCATTCACAAGGCCTTATTCCGGGCAGCAGACAAAAATTTCAGACATTTTCTAGACATATGGCACTGCTCACAGTATTATTCACATCAGTGTAAAAAAAAAAAAAAAAAAAAAGAAAAAAAAAAGGAGGGAAATAAAATAAAATTCTGACATGTACAGGAATGCAAAATGAAATAGCCATTTCCACATATTCTATACATAAGTAACTTTATATGCTTGATTTTAAAGTGACAGTATCAGAGCACAAACTGGTATACGGTGTGAAATCTTGCAATACACAGACACACGCACACACATACACAAATTCACTTGATACACAATATTGACAAGAAATACAGTAATCAGAATAAAAAAAAAAAATCAAAATAGCTCTGATCTGAAAACAAAGCTTAACTACTTCACATGGTGCAAACAAAAATACTGAATCTGCTTGCCACGTCAGAACAAAAACCAGCTGGAGCGTTTTTCATTTCTGGTTAACAAAGTTGTACCTACAAGCTTCATATTGTGGAAGTACCTGCTATGCCAGTGCAATATCTCAGACAGGGGGTGGGGGTGGGGACATTAATTTCCTCCAGGGCTTCATCAGCTACCAATGTATCCATTTCATTGTGTAACACAGTCTGAGTCCGATTTCTGAGTGCATCCGAGAAGATCTGAGGAAAGGCGACATCACTAATAAACGTGTCGAATTAGTCAAAGACTTCAAAGTAGTCATTCAGTGCTTCTGCCCTGAATAAGAGAAGATGGAGACTTTTCATTTCCCGTTCAATACTGATAAGAGTCTCTTTGTGGATGTACAGTATTCCTGAGAAAAAAAAGAAAGAAAAAAAGAGAGAGACTGCAACATGAAACCGTTCCATAACGCTACTGTCCAGCCCGATCCGTGTTAGAGGGCCAAGCCGACATGTGAAACCTCTAAACTGCTAATCAGAGTCAAAGTCAAAGGTTTTCTGCAACAACGTGCTTTTTCACATACTTTTACTCGTTTGCATACGTGATCCAGTGATGGCGCTGACGGAAGTTTCTGGAACGCCCTAAACACCAAAACAAAAACGTGACCGCAAAATGAAAAACGAAAAGAACGACGGAAGCCAGCCTGGGCCCAGAGCTGCACAAGCTGCTCGCAGTTTCAAGTATGCTACATAATCAAATTCAACCGAACAGATACTGTCACTTTAAAACAGGTTAAACACAATATTCACAAATATACATTTAAGGCTTAATTGTTTAGCACTAACAAGAGTAGCAGCAGTAAAGCACTTCTGAATTAATAATCATAAAAAAAAAACCAACAGTAATATAATAATAATAATAATAATTTCACTTAGTGGAACAGTTTCAGACAAAATCTCAGCGAAATTGGAGCGATTTCAGTCCTGATTTAGCAGAGAAACTGTATAAGCAAACACTTTCTTCGAACAAAGCGTGTGCGTCACTTTGTCTCCACCTCCCCACTAATCTGTTAGAGCACACGTATAAAAGCCTGTCATTCGCCATCAGGGTAATGACACACACGCATAGCGAAGGCTACAACACGAATAACGAGCCCTCGCCTGCTTCGGGACTCGGAGAAGGGTGTTGGATTTCCACCTGGAGCTCGATTTTCCACTCTTTCGAAGCAGGATTTACTAACTGCTGCCATGTCGTATGCAACGGGATTCATACATGAGGCTACGATATCCAATTCTGCGGTATAATCATATCAGTTACAGTAATGCTACACAGCAGCAGAGGCAATGCAAAAGACTGATGATGGTTAAAGCCAATTTCAACTGGCAGCGTCCGGTGACATCATACAACCATACTACCCACACACACACACACACACACACACACACACACACAGAAAGTGACTTAACATAACCGGTACGTGACGTTAGATCAGATTTCAGAAAATCAGGTTGTAGTACGGGGATGGTCGTTCATGCCCTGCCACTTTAAAAAATGACACACACACACCTCAAGAAAGTACCAGAACACCACGAAAGGCAATTTTCGACACCAGCAAACATTCAGCTGCAGTTTTCCACATGTGACAGAACAGCAGTGCTGATGAGTCCCTCCCTTTCCCCAGCCATCTCTCTCTCTCTCACACACACACACACACTCTCTCTCTCTCGACCTGCCCTCAAACCTATCCACCCTTAAATGTGTATATATTAACTATATGGACTCATAAATTAAATTATTATATAAAAACACACAATTTTTTTTTGTCCTTGCTTGAGTTTGACTAAAAGCCTCAGTGGATGTGCAATGCCAATGAGGCTGACTTCAAGAACGGTGATCCTGCTGGCTAACAGCATGCAGGAGCTGGATAAGGCCTGTGCCTCACGCATGAATGACCTATACTCGTGGGAGGACGGCCCTGGAGCAAAGAGAGGGAGAGATAGGACTCGCTGTGGATCAAGAAGGGCTGCTATGTGAGGATGTGTGCCGTGGAGGGGACGGACACGAACTCGCGCAGAATGTTCTTGGCCATCTCGATGTTGTTCTGCGCGATCATAAGAGCTTTCTGGATGTCCTGGTGGGAGTAGCCCTGGCTCATGAGCAGCTCGATCTCACTGCTGATCTGTGGGTTGCTGGACGCGGCTGCGGGAGGAACAGGGCTCGGCCTGCGGTCCGAGTTGATGCGACGTGGGAGGGGTTTTGGAGGCCGTTCGGGAGCTTCTGCAGAGTCAAAAACTGAAAGAAAGAGGACATGAATGGATATACACACACACACACACACACACACACACACACACACTATGGTCTGTCTGAATACTCAATTCTGATTGGCTGGAAAATCACCGTTCTAAATTAATGTGCTACCTATGAACAATTTTCACCATAGTAACATACAGTTACAGAGTGAGAAAGCTGCTGTAAATGTTTCTTAATTACTTTACTTAGATAAATGGATGATTCTTTGCATTTCATTTTACTTATATGGTCTCCATCTTTTACCGCTTATTCCTTCTTCATTGTCGCGGGGAACCTGGAGCCTATCCCAGGGGGCATCAGGCACAAGGCGGGGTACACCCTGGACAGGGTGCCAGTCCATCACAGGGCACAATCACACACACTCGCACACCCATTACTAATATGGTGAATATGGCAATTTTGATATATGGGCCAAGGTCAAAGATGGATTTGACGAACTGAAGATGATCATTTTAAATGTGGAACGTAACAAAAAAATGGCACAAGTACTTCACACACATTTACATTTATGGTATTTGGAGGATGCAGAGTGACTTACATTTCTCTCATTCATACATCTGAGCAATTGAGGGTTAAGGGCCTTGCTCAATGGTCCAACAATGGCAGCTTGACAGTGCTGGGGTTTGAACTCATGACTGTCTAAGCAGTAAACCAACAGCTTAAACACTGAGGTACCACTGCCCTACTTTGCTTTGTTAAAAACAACAACCTCATAAATCCATTAATTATTACATTTAGATTGTGTGTAGTGCCTGCCATTCAAGTTCCTGTGAATGAGCTGTTACTATACGGAAAAAAATCAATAACATATTCAAACGAACACATTAATATTAACCTGTTATTCATGTTACAGCTGGAACTACTGCCCGAGCCGTGTTGTTCTACAAAAATAAATGCACCCCTTCTGACCAATCAGATTCGAGAATTCAACTCTGCTGTGGAATATGTAAACAAAACAACTCCAGACTGTAAAGTTATACAAATTAATTCACTTCACCACCCCGGCATGGATTATCTTCGTAGAACTGCGGTCTGTTGTGTGTTTTTACTTACTTCGCACATTAATGCATTTTCATATGAAAAGACAAGATTTTTTCATATAGTTCTTTTTCAATGATCCATACCCCATTCTGTTTAATGGACCCAAAAGGGAACTAGCTGCCCCAAATGACCTATCAGACCATGCTGTTTACACCACAACATCTCTAGAAATCCTGGCTGTCTAACGCTGAATTATGTTATTCATAATGGATATTTTACATGCTATGGATGAAAAATAGAGAACAAAAAGCAGAACTGAACTGAAATACCAGAAGTCAAAAAACATAAAAGCACTGAAGGATTTTGTTGTAGAACCATTAAAACCAACTCATGCTTCATGCCAAAGACCTACTTTAAGTGGGTTCATTTAAGTGGTAGGAAAATGTATACACCAGATCTTCAGGTAATATTCACATCAAACATCAGCAAGAGGGAAAAACATGATCTCCGTGACTTTGACCAAGGCATAGCAGTTGCTGCTGAAACTAGACAGTTGAAGATTGGAAAAAAAAACATCACCAGGTCCTTCTCCAATCTTTAACTGCCTAGTTTCGGTGGGTCTGTACCCACTGTAGCCTCACATTCCACTTCTTGTCTGACAGGCCAGGAAACTGATGAGGTCTTCTGCTGCTGTAGCCCATCTACCTCAAGGCTCGGCATGTTATACATTCTGAAATACTTTTCTGCTTGCCACCATTGGACAGAGTAGTCATTTGAGTTACCGTAGACTTCCTGTAAGCTTGAACCAGTCTGGCTCACCTCAGAATTAATTTATTAACAACTTGAAACATGTTTAATAAATCAAATTTAAAACATGAAAGATAGTGACATCTTCAGGACGAGAGGCGAACTACAGATAATATTCACACCCTCTGAAGTAAAGCCATCAAGGCCCTGTTTACGCGAATGTGTTTTCTTTTTAAAACGCAAAAACGGTTGCTACGGTTACGCCTGTCTACACTATGCTGTGTTTTCTACCCTCGAAAATCCCTGATTCGTCAAGCCCATACCACATGACCATTACGCTACCTTGATCATATACATTACAACATGGAGACTGAACCGCAAGCTTTGCTGGCTTTGTTGTCATTCTTAGCAGCCATTGTGCAGTTAAATTCTGTGTTTTATAATACTGTAGCTGCCTACATACGCAAGAGGCAAGCTATGCTTAGAGCAATCGGCAACAAATCTCATTTTAAGCGGTGCAAGAACGCTCTTCCTCGAGATCTACCTTCCTGCAGGTTTCATTTCTAAGCAGAATTAAACACACCTGTTTTAGCTGATCAAGAACGTTTTAAGGTAATGATTAGGTGGTCAGGTGGGCACGATTATGGTTGGAGATAAAGTCTACAGGAAGGCAGATCTCCAGGAACAGTGTTGGTGACCTCTGCTTTAGAGTGACCCAGGCATTAGAAGCATCAGAGGCCAGATTTCTCTTGTGTATGTCTGAGTGTGTCGCTAATGATTTCTAATAAGTGGTACATTCATAAGTACATCCACTGAGGTCTAATGTCAGAGTTTTCCAACTTTATTACAGCATGGGTGTGAGTACAGGTGTGGGTGGAAGTGGATGGTTTTCAGTTTCGTATGGACAGGAGTGGACAGGCAGATACGAAGCTTGCAGGACATTAATGCAGGAGTATATCAGGTGCTTCTGTTTACAGTGATAATCCTTAGTAAATGCTTTATCTAGGTTAGCATCGCCACAGTTTAAATGACTAAATGATAAACAGTTCTTATTCAATATTCATATTGCAAGCAGGTAGAAACAAAAATAACATCTGTTGGAGTGGGTGAAAATGATCAGACCTCATTCAGGAGTGGGCACGAGTGTAATTAAGAAAGCCCCCACTAACCCAGTGTTGGTTGTTTGGATCAAACAAAACTGAAACTGTACAAATGTTACAAAACATTTATATTACAAGTCATGCAATAAATGCATGAAGTAAAGATCGGTCAAGCGAGTACTTACGGACTGACGTTCCTGGTTCGCTGTCCACAGACAGGCGGCTGAATGAAGCGGATGTGCCACTCACATCTGAGAGTGTACGTCGAGCTATTGGCAGAGGCGGTTTGGGAATGTCATAGCCATTCTCCTCTTCCTCCTCTTCCTCCTCCTCACACTCGGTCTCCTGCGGCCCGTTACTGATCACCGACTGAGGCAACTCAGAGTAGTCTGGAAACAGGGGGACCAAAGTGACAGAAACTTACTTCACTGCACAAATGACCAATATGGATGGCCAAGATGATTGGACAAATAAAGGTAATAAACGCAGTGTCTCATCTACACATATATAACATACAGTATCTCACAAAAGTGAGTACACCCCTCACATTTTTGTAAATATTTGATTATATCTTTCATGTGACAACACTGAAGAAATGACACTTTGCTACAATGTAAAGTAGTGAGTGTACGGCTTGTGTAACAGTGTAAATTTACTGTCCCCTCAAAATAACTCAATATACAGCCATTAATGTCTAAACCGCTGGCAATAAAAGTGAGTACACCCTTAAGTGAAAATGTCCAAATTGGGTCCAATTACCCATTTTCCCTCCCTGGTGTCATGTGACTTGTTAGTATGCATGGTCTCAGGTGTGAATGGGGAGCAGGTGTGTTAAATTTGGTGTCATCGCTCTCACACTCCCTCATACTGATCACTGGTAGTTCAACATGGCACCTCATGGCAAAGAACTCTCTGAGGATCTGAAAAAAATAATTGTTGCTCTACATAAAGATGACCTAGGCTATAAGAAGATTGCCAAGACCCTGACACTGAGCTGCAGCACGGTGGCCAAGACCATACAGTAGTTTAACAGGACAGGTTCCACTCAGAACAGGCCTTGACCAAAGAAGTTGAATGCATGTGCTCAGCGTCATATCCAGAGGTTGTCTTTGGGAAATTGACATATATGAGTGCTGCCAGCAGAAAGCTTGCAAACAGTGTGATGAAGACCAGCAGACTAAGGTCATGGATTACTGGAACCATGTCCTGTGGTCTGATGACACCAAGATAAACTTATTTGGTTCAGATGGTGTCAAGCGTGTGTGGTGCCAACCAGGTGAGGAGTACAAAGACAAGCGTGTCTTGCCTACAGTCAAGCATGGTGGTGGGAGTGTCGTGGTCTGGGGCTGCATGAGTGCTGCCGGCACTGGGGAGCTACAGTTCAGTGAGGTAACCATGAATGCCAACATGTACTGTGACATACTGAAGCAGAGCATGATCCCCACCCTTCAGAGACTGGGCTGCAGGGCAGTATTCCAGCATGATAACCTCGCTAATGAAGCTGAGGGTGAAGGTGATGGACTGGCCAAGCATGTCTCCAGACCTAAACTCTTTTGAGCATCTGTGGGGCATCCTCAAACAGAAGGTGGAGGAGCATAAGGCCTCTAACATCCACCAGCTCTGTGATGTCGTCATAGAGGAGTGGAAGAGGACTCCAGTGGCAACCTGTGAAGCTCTGGTGAAGACCATGCCCCAGAGGGTTAAGGCAGTGCTGGAAAATAATGGTGGCCACACGAAATATTGACACTTTGTGCCCAATTTGGACATTTTCACTTAGGGGTGTACTCAATTTTGTTGTCAGTGGTTTAGACATTAATGGCTGTGTGTTGAGTTATTTTGAGGGGACAAATTTACACTGTTACACAAGTTGTACACTCACTACTTTACATTGTAGCAAAGTGTCATTTCTTCAGTGAGGTCACATGAAAAGATGTTACAAAAATGTGAGGGGTGTACTCACTTATGTGAGATACTGTATTTATTCAGTCTTATCAAGTCATTAGCCTATGGATTTGTTTTGGCATTTTGCTATACATTCAGGTTTCATCTTGTTTACAAAAATGTTCATATTTATAGCGGATTGTTAAAGAGTATAGCTCCTAATAGCTTAAAAAAAAATTAAGTGCCTTTAGAAATTTACAGTGAAGTTCATAAGTTTACATACGACTTGCAGAATCTGCAAAATGTTAATTAAAAAACAAACAAACAAGAGGGATCATAAAAACTGTATTTTGTTGTTTATTTAGTTCTGAACTGAATAATCTATTCCACATATGTTTACATATAGTCCACAAGACACAAGAATTACTGAATTTACACAAATGAACCAGTTCAAAAGTTTACATATGCTCGATTCTTAATACTGCATGTGTTACCTGGATGATCAATGACTGTTTTTGTCTTTTGTGATACTTGCTCATGAGTTCTTTTGTTTGTCCAGAACAGTTAAACTGCCCATTGTTCTTCAGAAAAATCCTCCAGGTCATGCAACATTCTTAGATTTTCCAGCATCACCTGTATATTTGACCCCTTTCCAAGAGTGGCAATATGATGTTGAGATCCATCTTTTCACACTGAGGACAACTGAGGGACTCAGTTGTTCAAGAAAGCAATATGATACATTAAGGGCCAAGGGGGTGAAAACTTTTGAACAGGATGATTGTTATGATTTTGTCTTCTGGGAAACATGTAAATATCTTATGTAGCTTCTGAAGGGCAGTATTATATGGGGGGGAAAAGACCTTTAAACTAAAATAATTTACACCGATCATCCTCTTCCGTAGATTACACCCCCTGGCTCTTTATGCATTGTGTTACCTTTTTTAAATAATCCCTCTTATTTACTTTTTTTATTTTCCAGATTCTGCAAGGCATATGAAAACTTATGACCTCAACTGTACATATAATGACTAAAGACCATATTGAAATGTAGACATTGAAAAACATTATTTCAACGGTCAATAAACTCCAAATAACACCAAACTGCTCATATCGTAACTACTGATATAAAAATGTATGTCTAACTTCTCGTTTCTAAAGAAAGTGTCTTAAGGAGACATAACAGTTCTTCATTTGAGTCACTCCCTGGTTCAGATAACACTTTTCCTTCGTCGTCACTTTCATTAAAGATTATTGTCAGCACTTCCTCTGTGTTCAGGCTGTGTCCCAAATCACATATGGCAGTCACTAGTATCAGTGCCTAGTTGGTATTGTACTGAACGGTTTGAGATGCAGCTGTAGTTTTTCATAATATAGGATATTTGAGACGATGTGTCTAGTGGTTTGAGTTTCGATTTTTGAATGTTGTTTTTAAGGTCATTCAAAAATGACAACCACCCAGTAAAAATGTAAAGGATGTTTTTTCTTGTTCTTTCAGAAATAGGTTATATTAAACAGTAATTAATCCTTCATTTTTTACATGTTTTACACTTTTAATCAAAAACAGCTCGTTAAAAAAATGTCCTTTTATCGCCGATCATAATTGAAATGATTGCTAGAATGAGTCAATATTTAAAAATACTTTAGCAGATTTGACTTGCTTCCCTATATATTACTCATACCTGAATCACTGGCTTGATAAGGCAGAGTGGCACTAAGGGCCTGGGCTTGAATATTGTACATGGCTTCATACATCTGAGGGCCTTCGGGGTCCAGATCACTGTGCAAGCCCCTGGATAATCAAAGAGATTGAAGTAAAAAATTTTTTTTTACTTTTCAACATTTACTGTTCACAGAGCGTTGATGCTTGTAAACTAATTTACCTTGAGTTAGGTGTGTTGGGGTGGTGAGGCCTGGGCACTGCCTCCCCTAGTGAAGGAGTCATTGTGGTCATTACAGGCAGAGAGCTGGGAGTCATGTAGTCAGAATCCTCATCATTACTCTCACAGCCATCCTCCCCACAGATCTGCTTCACTGCAGGAAGGGGTCTGGACAATGCAAACAAAGAAAAGTACTCAGACATGCAAATGATACATGCAAAAAGAGAGTCGCACACAATATACACAGCATATACCTGACTGCAAGAGAATAAATGGCATTTGCCGATGCAGAGGGCTTCACTTTCGGGTTGTCATACTCAGGTCCGCCAGAGGCTGTTGCACCAAAACACTGCAGAAGTGAGGCAATAACACAAACCCATATTAGAAATGGCACACGTGAGAATTTATATTATAGAAAAGTATAGTATCCAAAAGCAAAGTGTAGGGAAACATCATTATTTAACAACAAATGCACTGTGTATTCGCTGTAAACACTGTGTATGTGTTCTGTATACTTATTGTCGCACATTGTTTCTGTAGTCTTGTGTGTTGTACTACTGTATTATATGTTGCAGCATGGTACTGGGGAAGTTACATTTTGTTCCCATTTATATAAGCTATATAGAGGAATGACAAAAATACACTTGCATTGACATGAACAAATCATAAATTTAGAAGCTAGCCCATCAGTCAGCTGCCCAGTCCCGTTAAGGTTGCATGGAAACTTAAATGACTGGTCAAAAATGTAGCACATCATGCAAAAGTCTAACATTTTGGCTATACGCCATGGGGTTTGGTCTGTGTGCCCAGTCTACTCATCTGCCCACCCTTGACACAACACTACTGTTTGGTACAAAGTGTACAAAAGTGCCCACCAGCTGGTGCTCGAGACCGGCAGAGTTGTTGTTCCGCTGACCATCAAGAGCCGAAGGCAGGGCAAGCGGAAGGGAATGCCGGTTAGAGAGCTCTCGAGACCCACGGGTCTCTCCTCCTACAGCAGATATCTGAGATGGAGCTTTGGGGACTGGGCGTAAGTTCCAGTCAGCCATACTGCGATTGGGTGGGGTAGGAGGTGGTTTATCACGAGGTGGTTCTCCAGGCGTGCAGGGCAGTGGTCGTCTCAGGATTCTACTATCAGCTCCGGCGGAATGAGGCCGCTCAGGAGGAGGAGGTGGGGGAAGGTCTCGCAGAGCTGGAGGCAGCGGCAATGGCTTGTCTTTGTGATGTATGGAAGCCTGAGAATAGGAAGATATAATTAGAGGTAGTATGATTTTCTTCTAGCCATGTGATGATAAACTGGTCTTGAGGTTTACTGTATACAACACCTCGGTTTCACAAGGCAGTGTTAATAAATTTACCTTAGATGTGGCACCGGGGCTAGATGCCCCTGGAGGGTTAGGCGGTCTGTGCGGTATGAGGTCTAGACGTGGGGGTACTGGGGGCAAAGACGTTTGGGGTGGCATTGACATCGGGGATGGAGGCCTCTCTACCTGTAAAATGCAAAAAGCAAAGCCAAACCCTTACTTATTTATCATCATTTCAGAATTTCTACTTTATGTGGAATGTGACATGATATGCAGTGTTCATTTCATCAAATTAGTGACAAAAGCCAGATGCAGATGGAATTTTGAATTTTATCAATGATTGGATAATGGACAGCAACCAACGGCAAATATTTTAATTATCGGATAACTGACAAAAATACATTGTAAGGCATTAAATATTAACTATTTAGTATTAAATACTAAAACCCCTTTAAAAAGTTGGTACCTAATTTTCTGTGTATGTATTGTAAACACTGTGCTGGAACTGTTTATGACCAGTGATGGCCCTCTGCACTCCATCAGTTGCCAGATTGCGCCAAAAGATCTTTTCTGTTGACTGGACCATGAGCAGCACAAACTAAAGCACTTCAGTTAATTTTCTGATCACGCAAGATGCTGACAAAAGCCATGTTTCATATGTTCCTGTGTTTCATGGACAGTTTGTGAAGGCAGAACACGACTTTGCCAAGGGCCAAATAGTGATGGTTAGATGACTGGGTCAGAGCATCTCCAATACAGCAGGTCTTGTGGGGTCATAGGAAGGAAACCGTTGAACTGGAGACAGCATCATGGGCATGCGAGTCGCTTACCTGGGGAAGAGATGGCACCAGGATTCACTACGGGAAGAAGGCAAGCCGGCAGAGGAAGTGTGATGCTCTGGGCAATGTTCTGCTGGGAAACCTTGGGTCCTGGCATTCATGTGGATGTTACTTTGACACGTACCACCTACCTAAACATTGCAGCGGACGAAGTACACCCCTTCATGTCAACGGTATTCCCTAATGGCAGTGGCCTCTTTCAGCAGGATAATGCGTCCTGCTGCACTGCAAAAACGGTTCAGGAATGGTGTGAGGAACATGACAGAGTTCAAGGCCTCCAAATTCCCCAGATCTCAATTTGATAGAGCGTCTGTGGGATGTGCTGGACAAACATGTCCGATCCATGGAGGCCCCACCTTGCAACTTACAGGACCTGCTGCTAAAGTTTTTGTTCCAGATACCACAGCACACCTTCAAATGTCTTGTGGAGTCCAAGCCTCGACGGGTCAGAGCTGTTCTGGCAGCACAAGGGGGACCTACACAATATTAGGCATGTATATTTAAATGATGTTGTGTGCAGCAGCATTGGTTTAAGGAATAATTATTGCCTTTGGACCTTTAATATTCAAATTATCACTCAATGTAAAGTCTGGAAAAATAACTCTGCACGAAGTAAAAATGTATGCAAAGTTATACAAATGTATTTTCTGTTATTTCTCTATCCCACCCACTTCATGCAAAGCAGATGCACTGAACAGATGCACTGATAGAATAGACAGAATCAGATCTCCGTATCACAAATAAGAGGCTACAGCACCTAAGGTGCGTAAAAATCAGTTAGGAATCATTGTCACTGATGTAAAAGTAAAAAGGGTTTAAGAAAGACGCACTTTAGTACAAGCCAGCTTGCTCATCATGAGATGGGGGTCTTCCAGTCGGTCATCATCGTCATCATCGTAGCTCGGCGAAGGTGCCCCCTCTGCTCCGAACATGCCCCTGCAGCCCCCGTAGGAACCTCCACTGTTGTCCTTGGGGTCGAAGGGGTCAACCACAATGGGCTCAGTGCCCTTGATTTCGCAGCGGCAGAAAGGGCATCCTTGGCCCTCCGATTCCTGTGGAACAGATTAAGAGACTCAGATAGTCAATAAAAGATTAAATGGGTAACTTGTACTAATCAGGAAGTTCTGCTGCGGTCATTTTTTACCTGCCATGCAGTGAGACAAGACGTGCACATGAGGTGGCCGCAAGGCTCAATCTTCACATCCTTGTCATTCTCGGCGCAGATCTTGCACAGCTGGAAAGTCGAGCCCATTTCGCAGTAGAGCTCATATTGCTCCTGTTGAACAGAAGAAAGGAAGGAGTGCGTCAAAGCTTTGAAACACCAAGGTAAAGAACAAACCGTGTGGAGAGTATGACAGACTAACCTGTGTGACTTTGATATGGTCTTGTGGCGAGGGCTCGCACAGCCCTGTGAGGTCCGGGTTCTGAGTACGGCCATCGGGGAACAGATAACTAAAACACAGATGTGCAGTCAGAAGTCACTAAGGTATTTCAAACACAGAGATCGGTGACTCAATATACCTCAAATGACGAAAAATACTTTAAGCAATAGTTACAAAATAATGCACTGTAATGAGTGACAAACATCTGAGATCAACTAATTGTTCCAGCAGTTAAATAGCTAACAAAAAACATCATCATGCAACATTTGAAAATCTCAGCCTCCACTGCTGAGACACTGCCATCAATGTAGGGATGTTTACGGTCGAGCTAATGATGACATCCGAACAAAATGAACGACAGTGATGTCCATACTGTATGCATAGTAGGAAGCCAAACATCTAGCCTAGCACAATAGTAATGGGTAATAATGACGGATATAAACACACTTACAATCCTTCCCGGAAGCCGTCGATGAGAGCCTGGAAGAGAGGCTTATTGTGAGGAATGGTTTGCAGGATATTACCATCAGCAGTCACGTAGCCAATGGCCCACTGGCCCAGACGCGTGCAGCTCAGCCTGAAAATGTAGCTATGGGGCAGAGCAGAGTAGACATGTCACGTTATTAGATTTTGATACAATGATGAGTTTGTGGCCAAAAAAACAAAACACCTTGGCCAATTTTCATTTCATCCCAGAGCGTACTGAGGAGGCGTGGTCAAGAACTGGATGTGAAGGGTGGCAAGAGCAACAGAGAATGAGCCGGTAACAAATGTGTCAACACCTGTGTGTGATACATGTGAGACTATTTATGTCCACTTCCTCTCCCAGTAGGCACCAAAAACCAAAAAGGGTGAGAGGGCAGAGATTCAGAGCTTGAGCAGCCTGGTCAGTGAATAGAACGCCAAGAGCATTATATGTGCATGTGTGTGCCTTTTTTTGTTTAAGCTGGATCAGGGATTTAAAGTACAAGAAAACATGCTAGAGGGAAATGCACTGAAACTAAAACAGAAAAATTACATTCTTTAAAGCACTCTGTTATGTCCCCTGTGTCCTCATTCCCTCAGAAAATAGACGAGAATTATCATAGCTAATTTTATTGCTTACAGGTCCTTTCGTTAATAATGGACTATGGCATAAATTGGGTAACACCCCTGTGAAACTAATCTTTATCCAGTCATCCTTCCTCTAGCTATTAGTGTGACAAGGCTTACTCAACCATATGATACAGTCATGTGAAAAAATATGTACACCCCATGAAAATTGTTGGCTTTTTTGACATATTTGGACAAGCAAACATTTGATCATCTTTAAAACTGTGCACATTAATGAAGTTGAAATACTTGAACAAAAACCACAAGAAAAAAAAATATTTTTAAATAATTTATTCAACAGAAATATCAATCCATGTTCTGTGTAAAAAGTAAGTACACCCTTGGCCTTAGAAGTCATATTGCCTCATTTAGCAGAATTAACTTCTTGTAGAAGTTTTTACATAATTATCCACCAGGCTTGCTGGAATGTTGGACCACTCTTCCATGCAATATTCTTTCAGTTGTAAGATGTTTGAGGGTTTTCTTGCATGTATTGCCCATTTCAAATCCCCCCACAACATTTCACAAAGCAAACCATCACATTTCCCCCACCGTACTTCATAGTTGGTATCAGGTGCGTCTCCTGAAAAGCTGTCTGTGGGCCGTGCCAAACATGTCTGCTGTTACGGTGGCCAAACAACTCTATCTCCGAGGACATTATTCCAAAAGGCCTGGTCTTTGTCTATATGCTCATCGGCAAGCTGTAGTCTTGCTCTAGAGTTCTGTTTATAAAGCAAAGGTCCTGTGATTTAATTTTGGGGTTCTTGCAGACTTCTTTTTGCATCAAATGGTCTGCTCTTGGGATAAATTTGCTGGGACAGCCAGTCTAATTTGAAATCTGCACCACTTCCACTTGTAGATGTATTTCAAATAATTTGGAGATCCTTTTAAATCCCTTGGCAGACTCATAATGATACTCAACCTTTTTTCTGAAGGCCTAACATAATTTTTGGATCTTGGCATGATGACACCACACACCTCAATATCAAAGGGAACACCAGACACTAGATATAAGAGGTATAAATAAGATAGGTCATACCTGAACTTTCTAACAGGTCTATACCCAATCTTGAACACCTGATTCCAATTTTATCGATTTGAAGGGGTGATAAATAGAGGAGTGTACATACTTTTACCATGTGACTGATCTGTTTATTGATTATAAATGTATTTAAATTGTGAAAATTATGACAGAATGTAAATATTTTGTGTCATTTGTATAAACATGTATAAACCTTATTAATAGGCACTGTTCGAAAGAGGATCAAATGTTTGCTTGACTAAAAAAAAATATACCCCCAACAATTTCCATGTGGTGTACTTATTTTTTTTTTTTTTAAATGACTGTACATAAGTAAGAGTAACAAATACAATAACAGTGTCTACAATTTTCTCTTATCGATGCAGAAGTTTCAAATTGGATACTTCTTAAAAAGACTGCAGGCACCTACATGGACATGTACAGTACTCATTAATGAATACGCAACAAATCAGGGTGACATCATACGAGTTTTACAATACATCTACTGATCTCGAGTACCACGCTGTTCTGTGATCCGCTGGGAGCCCGAGGTCTTCTGACTGAACGTGAACGGTCTCTGTGTGGCACTGTTGTGTGTGAAAATGGTTACTAATGATTACCTAAGCCTGCTTGTGTAATGAATAAATGGTCATTTGGATGGGACAATGTTTGCGTGCGAAAATACAGGGGACATCTTCTCCAAAACGACAATGCATGGATGACCTATTGCTGCACACAGGCCTTGTGTAGGAGAGAAGCCAAAAAAGGCTAGAGAGTTATGATTGTACAGTAGGTGTACATAATTGTTCCATTGTTTTATTCTGTAGACGTGTAGGTGGTAAGGATTGTGGTGGGCGTACTACCTGCCAGGCTTGTGGATGAACTTCTGTAGGCGAGCTTTGACCTCATCGTAGGTGAGAAAAGCCATGTAGCCCGGGTGAGTCACCGCAAGGCTGTTCCAGTTCCGCAGCAGAGATGACCATGGCTACAAAACACACACGCACACACAGTCAGATTCGACATTAAGCACAACGAAGGAGCCAGTAATGAGAATGAGTCATTCTGTACAGCAGGTCTGCCAGTTAGTCAGTGATAAAAAACCCTCGGGTTTATGTTAACGAATACAGACCGGAACAGCAGGACATTTAATTGGAAGAGAATGAACGTGAATGAATTTAATGAATATAAGCGCGTAGGCGAATCAACAAGTGTGCTAAAAAACAATGAGCTTTTTTATTCCAACCTCTTCTAAAACCACAGAGCTTAATACCTCAGTGGTAGTACTGTTAAACAAAAACAAGCTGAACTGACCAACTACCTGTTTCATATAAAAGAGGTTTATACAAGTCACACAAAACTGCAACTAACTGATTTTAACCCTTTATCCTGTTGCCTTTCAAATGTTTATGTATTCAGTACTTGTTATTAACGGTATTTTACCTTTTACCATCCATCCGTCTCATTTTCAAAACACTTTAGACTTGAACATGGTGAGTGATGTGTGCAACCTTATATTTATAACATGGTCAAGGCAAATATACCATGCAGTTCCTTTTTTTTCTTTTTTTTTTTTAGAAAGCTTTTTTGCATTTACTTTGAATGTTAAATATTTGTTTAAAACAGGATGTAAGCAGCGTCTCCAGCTGTACAGAAAACGTGAATTGGCTAAAACGACTATTTTCTACAATTATTTTTGCTTATTTTCTTTAAGGCTGCCAATAAATGTGGAGATGACTGGATTTCTTCTACCATTAAATGAAATAACTTATGGCTATAAATATTGAACTGGAAGATATATTCATGAACAGTGATGTTTTGTTAGAGAAATCATCAAAAAAACTATCAGAATTCATATTTTGCTGACTTTTGGATAATATGTTTTGGGCGAATACAATTTCAGTGGTGAATGACCCATTCTCTTCACCCAAACCTCAACTGTAAACCCTCTAATCCAACATTTTAATCAATTAAACAGAACGGATGCGCATGATTTAATCCGTTCAGACCTTCTTAGAAGTTCAATGTGATATTTAATTGCTACTTATGGGTCAGTTTTGGTCAAATACGTCCTGCATGTGGTCATCTAACAGGACTGATCTGGTCATCAGATCAAGGCAATCGAAGATGGAATCAAAAGACACTTGAATCAAATAAACATGAAGCGGCAGTTCGGAAACTTGGACGGGCTTTTCCATCAAATAGGTTTATTCAGAAGCAGAAAACGCATGGCCTTACTGTGAAGAGCTTCACTAAAGAGCAAACAAGCTCTGTAAACACGCTGCCTATTTCTGGCTGATTGCAAGGCCAAATAAAAAGTGCAGTTCCAGGGAACACAAGGTAGAGTGCTGACTATCGCACCACACACACAGCGATCATACAGAGTGTGCACGATATGAGATACTTGCTTAACATTATGTTCAGTTTTTATGTATATAGGGGAATAATTTCAGATCAAACGATTTCTCAAGCCACCAAAAATACACAAATAGCTACAGTTTTTCTGAACATTTAAAATATAGAGGCACCTTTTAAGGTTTTAATAAGCCAAACCTTGTGCATTAAAACCAGCAACCAGAATCATAGCAGTTTAAAAAAAGATCCCCTTCTTCTTCCCAAATTAGCCTTGATGCACAGGGATGAGGGGAAGGCAGCTAAATTAAAGGGTGGATATGATATGTAATGATAGGCTGCCTCAATGAGAGCTCTCTGTGATGTCTGCTTTAGAGTACTCAGTGTAATGAGTCGATTACTTTCACAGGAACACTGGTTTCTAAATGCTCCTCTATGAGCAGTTGTGCTGCTGCAGTAGAGCAGGAAACCAACAGAATAGACCCCAACGATATTATTAACAGAACAACAAGGACAGCATGGAAGCATTTGCTTTAAAAAAACAAACAAACATTTATTTAATGAAGCTTGTGTACTCCAGTGCTAACATTTTGGTAGGTTTTTAATGGTTTATTTCACCCAGTTTAACAGTAAATGTCTGTTAAACACTTTCTAACAATCACCTAGGAAGAAGACAAATAAGGAGGGAAATGTGTTGGGTGAGGAAAAGGTACACATTATGGCCAAATGTACAGTATGATCTTCATTACCATAAGTGGTTCTTCTCTAAACTGCTGCCAAAAAGATGGAAACAAAAAGTTGTATAGAATATCTTTATATGCTGAAGTTTATTGAATGGAACCAAGAGGTTCAAACCAAAATCTAGTGGAAAGCCTTCCCAGAAGAGGGGAGGATGAGATCTACCATCCACTGATGTGGGTCTCATCTTAGGCACCAGCAATAACCCAGCATCAGTGGTTCTGAGAGTCTGAGCAGGGATGCAAGACTGTTGGAGCTCAGCGAGATAAGGCGGGGTGAGGCCAGGTAATACTTTGTAAACAAGAAGAAGGAATTTGTATTGAATAGAGGGTATGCACGTGACGTCACGGTATCTGGAGCTAGCCGCGGTCATGCCCACTGAGTAACAAAATGACTGAGCGGGAGCATTAGTATACAGTGTGAATTCCACGAAAAAACTGAAAAAACGCATCTAAACTGCCGTTAATTTAAGCTGATAATCATTACATATACTAGCTTTATCGCAGCTTACCCTATAAAAAACCAGCCCGTGGGAAAGTGACATCAATGCATACCCTCTATTCTCTGACATGGGTTGTCAGAATAACTGGTATGAGTTGAATTTTAAATATGCTGAAGTCTATTTACCAGTAATGCCAATGAAGAAAGAATTACAGTAATCCAAGTGTCGGGTTATGAAAGCATGAACCAGGATTTGAGCATTTTTCAAACTAATGGCTGAGAAAACAATGTTGTGGAGTTGCTAAATTTTCATGCAATGTTCATGAGTGAGCAGCCCCTTTACATGGGGTTCAAATATTGTCAAAAATGAAAGCTAGATTGGAATGAAAGCTGATGAAAGCTAGCAAAGATTTGTAGAATTTGACAGAGATGACATGTTTTTAATCTCCCCCTGAACACAAACACACACAATGTTGCAGCACACCTGCAGTTGTGTGCAAACACAGAACAATGGCAATTGTTAAACCACTGATATCAGGAACAATAGCAGAGATGACAATTTGTGCTGGGGAGAAGTTGTGGAGCCAAGATAGCGCACCTGAAAAAGCCTGGTGAAGATGTCGAACTCAAACACAGAGATGTAGTCGTTGCAGGTGAGGTCTATTGTGGACTTCAAGGCCATTGCCTCTAACCCAGAGCTGATTGGGTGAAACTCGTGCAGCGCTTGTCTGAAGACCTTCCACTGGACAATAGTCCTGTACAGATCAGGGGAAATATCAAGTTACACTGTAAGCCAAAAATGACGGTCATATTGTGAGTCATATTACACAATCATTCATATATTACATCTTTCAGCACAAAGAACACTCACTTGTCTCCAAATGATCTTCTCCAGAATTCTGCTGCATCTGCCTTTGTGATCCTGAAATTATCCCCTTGGAACAGACCGCTGGGAAAGATGGCTTTGAGCTCAGCCAGCATGTGACTGAAGATTAGAGATAGTTTGGTCAGGTTTCGTCTGAAAGTAAAGCAAACAAAAGCAGGTCGTCAAGAATCATACACAATAATAACAACAATAATAATAAAAAAAACCCCAGCATGCATTCAGACATTGCTCAATTTTACATTTATTTTATTATATGTTATTTAGGAGGGTATGTTTGTGCAGCAGATAGGCTAACCTAACATGTTAACATTCCAGGCTCCCTGGTTTGATCCAGACATATTTGGTGGATTGTTTATGATACATTGCCCCTAAATGTGAATGAGCCTGTGAACATGTGTGTGCAGGATGCTCTGTGATGGACTGGCGGCCCATCCAGGGTGTATTCAGAACACGCCCCTAGTGTACCCAGATACAACGTGACCCTGACCAGGAACAAAGGTTACTGAAGATGAATGAAAATATATATTATTTATCACTGCAGTTGAAGGCAGCTACTGACAGGCAGCTGAAGAAAATGAGAAGCAGCTCTGAAGAAGTGAGCAGGGAAGGAGGGGAAAGCTAGGGCTGATGCTACTGGGCCTAGGCACAAGGCGAGGTGAGGCAGGGAGTCCAGCAGTGAGAGTAAAGGGGGAAAGAAGAAAGCCATGATTTAAAGGCCTGCCCAGTGGGGGATTGTGAAAGCGCTCCAGTCTGGAGAATTGACATGCACAACATACTGCGAGTGTGTGGCAGGACTGCAGCTGCCTCCAAACAATCCTAGTTCAAGCTCTCTCTCTCTCCCCAGCACCTCTATACCCCCCACCCCCACAAATACAGGTGAGCACGAGAATCAGAACACCGCAAGAACAAGAATCTCCTAATTGGTGATGCTAAATAGACAGACCAGGCTCATTTCATGAACAACGTTACAGATCAATACAAAACACTGGATGTTTCTTTTTCTCCTCCAGATGTCATTCATCTTCACATGCACACCCAGCATCCTCCTGCTGTCCTCAGCATTTTCTTGAACCTATTAATCTCTTTTCCACTAGAAATGTGAAGCGAAAGCACAAAGCGCATTGCCTTTAGCGGCAACTCTGAAATTGTGGTCGGCGTGCCATATATATATATTTTTATATATATATATATATATATATATATATATATATATATATATATATATATATATATATATATATATATATATATATATACATATATACACACACATACACACACACACACACACACATATATATACACACATACACACAAACATACATACAGACACACATTCGCTCTGAGAGCCAATACTCACCAAGTCATTAAATCGATCACAGTAAAATGAAAGAGAGCTAGAGCCCTGTTGGCAATGTACGTTGTTTGTTGTTTTTTTTTGAAGGCATTGTGCAAAAACGTGGCAATGTGCTGCCCTCAATGGGGAACAGCTGTGCTGCATTGCCAAACACCAGCAAAGCATGCATGAGGATGTTAACATGTGGGCAAAAAACCCCCACAGAAGGCTGCATATATAAAACATTAGCAATGCAACCACAATGAAGTGAACAGTAATGTCAGATATAAAACATGACAGCGTGGTGAGAAGTAGAGTACACTACTATGCAAAAATGTTTTAATAAAATAAAACAAAAAAGGGCTAAGGCCAAAATAGCAAAATATTAAGCCTTTAATGGTCTTTACCAAATCATTGGTCAAGAAATTTGCAAGAATTAAACAAATAGATAAAGTAGCTTAGCATGGGATAGCTTTTCCCTTTGATTTCTTTAAATGTTTAAGACTTTTGGGTTTATTTTGTTGATTTGTTAGCAAAAATTTGTTAATTACTTAGAACAAGTTAGTTCCTGTTGACACTTAAGAGCATTAACAGGTTGTTCCATCACCTCATCAGGCTCTCTCTTTGTTTTGTCTATCAAAGTTCACACTGGGGGAAAAAACGCTGCTCATCATGGTAGTGAGAAACAGTAAAGACATCCATCCTGATGACTTTTCTTGTGTCTGAAAACATAATGCTTTACCTAGGACTGTTACAAAGTGCCAACATCGGAGACTCCTTCCAAATATACTAAAAACAGTGCTGCAGGAATGAGTCCTAAATCTCATTTTAGCACTTCCGGTTTCATGGGTTTTTAGTCTGTGGTTAACACAAGCTCACAATATGATCACTTATTGTACTACAACATAAAATACATCAGTAATACTCCACTCAGATTTTTTAAAAAGCTTTTAAGTGCCTTGAAAAAGGCTTACAGGTGGCTAAATGGGACTACAGAGGTTGTCAGGGACATTAAACATCACGCTGAACTGGGAAAAAAAACCTCACCTACTACAGCCTTGTTGTGCTCTTGCAAACTACTCCAACTCAAACTTTCCAACTTGTAGAGTTGTCAATTTATACTAATTTCCAATTGTAGAGTTTTTTTTTAAATAAAGACTGAAGGAGTTGTCGGAAGCTTAGAGATGAAGACATGTGACCATGTGACCATTAGTCTATAAACAAACTTTAGCTTTTCCCTTCTAGTGATTGTATTTAGGCTTCAAATTTCATATAATTTGTGAAGATTATCTTGATGAACAAAACATGTAAGAAACTTTATTTATTAATCACAAATAATAAACTTTAAAAATATATATTTTCTGTAATAATCCAAAAGCCAATGGGAAAACCCTACTGGCTTTTTGTCGAGGGAACCAGGGTGATGCTAACTTTGTAGTCATCCCTACAGCACTCGCTAAACGTGTTCTCCAAGAAAGCTTCACCACAAACATTTCCACCAATACATTACATTTATTCATTTAGCAGACGCTTTTATCCAGTGAATTATGAGGAAATACATGCAAAAGTGATTTATCAAGCAGAGAACAATACAAGTAGTGCTAGCATACAAGAATTATAACCGCGTCCTAGAGAAGCAAAGGGCACAGAGTAGAGGTGGAAGAGCAAAAGGTTTTTTTTTTTTATTATTTATTTTTTTTTTATAATTGGGGGTTGGCATTTTAAGGGTTAGTTAAGTGTTCACGGTAGAGGTTGGTCTTTACTTGTTTTTTGAAAATAGTGACAGATTAAAGGATTAAATTTGGAAGTTCATTCTACCGCTCAGGGACAGTTAGTTTGAAGGTTATGGAAAGGGACCTTCAGCCACGCTGAGTAGGTACTACTAAGCATCAGTCGTTAACGATCGCAGATTTCGTGAGGGAATGTAAGCCTCAAGGAGAGGGTTGAAGTAGGGGGGTGCTGTTCCAGACAAGGTCTTGTAGGTGTGCATCAAGGGCTTGAATTTGATGCGGGCGGCTACAGGAAGCCAGTGGAGGGAGATGAAGAGGGGTGTGACATGGGTACTTTTGGGCTGGTTGAAGACTAGGCCTGCTGCTGCATTCTAAATCATCTGAATGGGTTTGATGGAGCTGGCTGGGAGGCCCGAGAGTAGTGCAGTAGTCCAGTTTTGAGATGACAAGAGCCTGGACTAGTAGCTGTGTAGCCTGTTTGGTGAGATAGGGTCTGATTTTCTTGATGTTATATAGAATAAACCTACAAGATCGTGCAAGTGTTGAAATGTGGTCTGTGTACGTCAAGCAGTCATCAAAAGTCACCCCAAGGTTCCTGGCTGGTTTGAGTGACCCCACATAATTACACTAGTTTTAGTTGACTCAAATGAAAACCTTTTTTTTTTTTGCATCGCTTATTACAAATAGATGTCTCAGATGTGTATCTACATTTTGCTCAATGCAAACGTTCCAACACTACGTTCCACAGAACTGAAATTAAGGTTTTCATCTGTCTCACCCTCGTATACACCATACTCTACCTTTCTTAAAAATTAATCATCTCAAACTGCCCTTAGATTGTCAGAATCTGAGCCGTTCCCATGGTGCTCTAGTGGAGCTTGTTTGTTTGGTTAGGGTAGCAGGGCTTAATGCTATACGAAGCCCCATCTCTTCCTCTGGGACTCCTGCCAGCACTTATCACTGTGAAGCCCCCTTTTTAACTCACAGATCCTCCTATACTGTGATTGTAGCCTATAGAGAATTCTGGCTGAGTGGATAGCAAGACTGAGTGGCAGTAATTATGCAAACTGCAAAGACATGAGTTGGGGTGCGTATACAAGAAAAGTATACAGAAAAAGTGTATTTGGTTTATATGTGCCATGGGGTCCTCTTGTTTACTACAACATACATTAATGGCTCTGAAATCATTCAGAAATGGTTTTCAAATGTCTGATCACATGGCTCCTGCTGATTAAAATGAATTAGGACTGTATGAAAACTCTGACCCAACCCCCCCCCAAAAAAAAAAACCCTCAAATGTCCACCCACACACTAGCTTTTATGACCAAGTACGAACACACAAGCCATCGCCCCCCTCCTCCATTTTTCTATTCAGGCTCTTGGCCTCTCCTTGTCATGACACTGCATATGAGCCAAACCTTCCCTAGATACTGTGCTTTTGTAAGCCTTCCTCCTCTTTTGGCCTGACCTTTAACCTGCAGCTGGCTGCTCCCTTCCCGTTTCCTGTTTTCCATGATAAAAAAGCCAGGCCAACAACAGAGGAGAGACAGAAGTCTGCAAATGCCCAAGGCGGACAATCAAAGAGCTCTTCTACATCCCCACCTATCACTGTGCGCTACGGAACTTGAGCAGAAGTAACTCGAATGAGAGGTTACGTCTTGAGGTCACATTTCAAATGTTTTGCAACAGTGTATATTTTGCTAAACACCCTAGACTTCCTTTTTGACTTTCAGTATTTGCCAATATTGGACCATTCGGTCCCTTGCTATGTGAAAGACTGACCCTGCATCCCTACTTATATGATGGACTAAACGTATGTAGTCTTTTTGTGAAGAGAAAGTACATACTTTTGAGTGTGTAGTAAGAGTATGCACGTACTGGGACAAACCAACCTGTCATGCAATGGAAGAGAATGTGGTTGCCTAGTTACACACACTGTCACGTAAACAAACTCCTAGTTGCATTTCAGCTTTTCTATTCATTCATTATATAATTTAATTTACTGTTCCCTTGATTTATTTTCCACATTTCATTTACACATCTTTAAAATGTTTCCTTGAATTTGATGACACAAACAGTCCCAAAATTATTCCTCCCGAAAAGAGTTGGGGCAAGATTAGACGTAGCTTATTACAACAACAACCAGCTGCTATATTAATTTGTATTTATAGCCTACCATTTAGGGGGAGATTGTATTAATACTCAAATTATGTAATCATAATCAAAGGCCATTTATGGTGTGGTCTGTTAGTTTGGTGTGGGTTTGTTTGAGCGTGTTGTTTCACTTCGGGTTCTTCCGCTGCGATGGATCTTGTTGGGAAGCTAAATGTTACATCGGCGATCTGGGAACATTTTGGATTCGTGCCTAACGAGAGAGAAATGTGC